>JAPFSE010000412.1:0-15929 GCA_030777785.1 Beauveria caledonica | reverse complement strand
CCCCGATAGCGATGGGCAGCTAGACTCGTCCTTCATTTCCTCGTAGGTCGTTGGCAAGAAACCCCGTCGACAAGAGCGGACCAAACTCGAGGCAAGCCGAGAATAGTTTGTCGACCAAAGTTGAAAAGTCAGTCGACTTTGTGTCGTTCTTGTTTCCGCTTCTTCCTCATTGCTGCATCGTGTAAGCCCATGGCCGCCATGCCACACACGTCTCCCGAACCACGAGCGCTGTCGCCATCTTCCGCCGTCCTAGAGTCCCAGAAGCAGAGTGAGAGAGAGAGATGGACTCCTTGTCCAAAAAGAATGAATCAGTTTGAGCAGAAAGAAACCAAGTCGAAGGGGAACCTCTTATATATCTACGGGCTCTGACACCACACTAGAACAAAAAAAGCTTCCCCAGTCTCCAAACAACCATGCACCAACTTTAGACCCCTTTTGCCACATTTTCCCTTTAATGTTTGTCCGTCTCTCTCCCACAAGATGTCTCTCGATTTGATGCGTGTGAGGGGGAGGGGGGAAAAGGAGAGGAGGAGGGGGGGCGTGCACATCACAACAAGCGAGCCATCAAGGTCATTTTTTTTGCCCATCAAGGTTCGCAACCACGCGGACAAGCAATGACTTTTGTTGTGCGCCTAGGAAAAAAAGCTGGGGTTGGCATGATTGCAGAAAATGGCGTCGGTCTGTGTAGGTGTGTGTGTGTGTTATGTATGTGTGTGTGTGTGTGTGTGTGTGGGATGAGAAAATATTACAGAGAGAGAGAGAGGGCAGAAGAAAAAAGAAATTCGCATTGGTCTGGCAGTCATCGGCCCGTTGCTCAGGCCAGGCGCACGCGGGGAGAAACATCGTCATGCTACCGAGTACACAACCCACAACACAAGGATGACGAGAGACTAACCGACTCTCCCATTGGCAGCTTCAATTGGCAGCTGAAATCAAAACAAGCGTGGGGAGACGCTACTTGACCGTCAAATCATACAAGTCACGCTCTACAAGGCTTCTTGACAGGAAAGCTCTTTGCCATTACGCGAAGATACTAAACTAAGCATACCGGAAAACTATTGTACTAACATTCAACATCCAGAAAACCTGTCATTCAACATCCACCAGTCCTTCCATCGCCGCGCCGCACACCGCCTCCATCACGCCTATGCAGGCGAAAGAGCAGCCGGCAGCACATCGACACCGAGACGAAACCTCCGCTTGACCGCCTTCCAGCCCTCGATAAGAGCAATGTAGGCAGCCACGCAACCGAAAACCACACCCCACTCCCAAGTTAGCCCTTGGTGCTTAAACACGTGCGTGTTGATAAAAGGAATGTAGATGACGGGAAACGTGATGAGGAACCCAGCGACGACCGACCAGAATAAGAAGCGATTGTGGTACACAGTCTTGAACACGGCAAAAGGACCCGTGAAGCGCTCGTCCATGGCGAATAGGCTTCGTTGGAAATGCTTCACCTCCCAGGCGGTAACCAGGAGAAGAAAGCTCAGAACCGCAAAAGTTGTTGCACGAGCCCGAAACACCAGACCACAGCCCTCGGCACCCTCTTCGTTACAGCCATGGGGGAGATCATGGTAGCCATGGCCAGAAGACCCATAAGCCACCAGCATAAATGCCGCTAGACACAAACTCCCCATAAAGGTACCATACATGAGCTGATCGCGGACAAGATCGAAAGTGAAGACACCGGAGCGAAGATTTCGAGGTGGCCGACGCAAAATGTCCCGCTGTGCTTCTTCAAGGCCGAGACCAAGAGCCAGTGGCGACGAAGTGATGAGGTTTGCCCACAGAATTTCCAACGGAGACAAAGGGAACACGGCGTTATCGTTTTGATCCTTGAATGCGAGACCAATCAAAAGAAGAATAACTTGTGCGAGATTCGAAGTAAGCAGGTGCAACAGAAACTGCAACAGATTAGCGAAACGAACCGAACCGACCAAACCCTTGCAACCACTCGACACTCACCTTTTGAATGTTGTCGGCTAGGCGACGACCTTCTTGGATGCCAGTGACAATGGATGCAAAATTGTCATCCGTTAAGACCATGTCTGAAGCCTCCTTGGCAACATCACTGCCTCGATCACCCATGGCGATGCCGACATCAGCTTGCTTAAGAGCTGGGGAGTCGTTGACACCGTCGCCAGTCATGATGCAGAAAGCCTTTCGTCGATGAAGGGCTTGGATAACCCTGACCTTTGTCAGAGGGCTGCACCGAGCAATGACAAGCGGGATGGCATCCAGTGCATCAACTTCGTCATCGCTCAGGTTGGCAAATTCAGAAGCTGCCATGACAGTGTTGGGGGGCAAGGGAATTGAGCTTGACAAGATACCGACTTCATAGGCAATAGCAGTAGCAGTCTTGATATGGTCGCCTGTAACCATGTGCACAGAGATGCCTGCTTCACGGCATTGGAGGACCGCACCCGCAGTTTCTGGTCGTGGTGGGTCGTATAGGCCGGCGAGACCGAGAAATCGCAAGCGGGATTCACATTTAGCCCGATCAAGAGCTTCGCCGGGAGAGTTTTCGACCACCTTGTCTGCGACACAGAGGACTCGGAGACCCTCACCAGCGAGCAACTCGGCCTCAGCATGGATAGCAGCTTTAAACTCTTTCGTCTCGTCCAGGATTGGAAGCATGACTTCCACGGCTCCTTTGGTGTGGACATGATGAGACTCGTCGAGCCCCGTACCGTAGACCACACTCATCAGCTTGCACGAGGAGTCGAAAGGGTGCTCGGCAATCAGCTGATCAGCATTGTTGCGAACCTGACCGTAACGCATGGCGTAGACTTTGAGAGCAATCTCCGTCGGCTCTCCTACAGCTCGCCATTCAGCCGGTTCGAAAGCAGTTGTGACACTGCTAGTGTCAGTCTCGGGCTCTTTCTTCCCATCAGTGACCGTAGAATTGTTGCATAGATTGATGGTGTTGAGGAAAGCGCCAAAGCGGCTTCCGGCGAGGGAGCCAGACCAGGTAACAGTGCCACTGCTGGGATCGTAGGGGTCTGATGTAGCTTGTGTAACTCCAGTGAGGTCATCGCGTAACCATACCTTACGAGTAATCATGCGACCTTGAGTGAGCGTTCCAGTCTTGTCGGAGCAGATATTGGTGACACCACCAACAGCTTCGAGCGAAGGCATCTGGCGGACGATTACATGACCCTTGACCATGGCCTTGGTGGCAACGGCCATGGTGACAGTGAGAACTGCAAGCAAAGATTCAGGGATTACAGCAACGCCTACACAGATGCCGTAGAGCAAAACATCATCGTTAATGTCCCACTCGCTGACCGAGAAAACGATGACGGCGAGGAGGATGGCCAAAGCAAACAGCACCAGGGCAAACTTGCTGAGTGTTACCTGCAGTGGGGTTCCCTCAAGGCCAAGAATGTTACGAATGCTTTGGTAGACTTTGTAAATTGCCTTTCTCGTCGAGGTCATGCCTGCCGTGTCTTTTTTCTTTCGGCGCAAGAGTTCCGCAATCTGTCCGACTTCGGTTTCCATGCCAGTAAAGACGACAATGCCAGTGGCACGACCACGAGTAACAGAACTGCCGGAGAAGACGAGGTTGACTCGGTCTCCAACGGGCATGTCGGCATCATCAAAGACGGCGTCGGGCTTCTTGCTGATGGCCACGGATTCGCCCGTCAAATGGGCTTCGTCTGTGGAGAGATTAATGCCTTGCACGAGGCGCAGATCTGCTGGAACGACGTCGCCAGTCACAAGAGAAACCAAGTCTCCTTTGACAAGAGTTTCTGCCTTGACCGTGTCGCTATGACCATCACGAATAACTTTGCACTTTGGAGTGGACAGGGCATACAGGGACTGAATTGTCTGCTCGGCACGGTAATCTTGAACAAGACTGCACATGTTAGAGAGACAGACACCAATGAGACTGGGCTTTACTTACCCGACGACAATGTTCAGCACAATGACTGCGACGACGACGCCTGCCTCGATAAAGTCACTAATTGCAAAGGACAAGGCGGCGACGGCAATGAGAACCACAGTCAGGGCATTGGCGACCTGTTGCAGAAAGATTTCCCAAATGGATAGTCCCTTGGCACCTTTGATGGTATTGGAGCCGTCCCGCGCAAGGCGGTCGGCAGCCTCTTCGGTAGTCAAACCATCGTAGAGGTCAGTGCCGAGGAAATCAGCGACTTGCTGCGCTGAGTGGGTATGCGGGCACGTTGGCTTCTCTATAACTACTATGTCCGGGGGCTCCGGTATAGGAGGCTGGTCTTCCTGGCTTGGAGGGGGCGACGAGTCCGAGGTGACGTGACCGGTGTTTGTTTCACCATTCGTAATAACAGCGGCGGTTTCTCCCATCGAATGGCGGTAGTTTTTATGCTAACAAGCAGCAAAACTCTCGATCGAGATAAGGCGAAGGATTTAGTTTTGTAGTTTTTGGGGTGCTTTATTCGAAGCAGCACAGGGAAAGACGCAGTAGGAGACGGACTTAGTTCTTCGAGACGGGAACTATTGCTACTTCTGGAGACTTTCGATGAGACGGAACAGGAAAACGATACGCAAGAGGCAGAAGCCTGATGGGCAATGGTGAAGAAAGAAAAGAATAGGAGGAGCAGGTTTGTGCGGGGAGACGGGCTCTTTTGAAGTTCTGGGGATGCCCGTGAAGCGCCTAGAGCAAGGTACATACCCGGGTACAACCCACTCAGCAGTAATTTGGTTACTTGGTACCAGCTTGGCAGGCAGGAAGTTGTACTGCCATAGTTGCATGGGTGGCCTGGATGTCACCCAGTTAGGTTGTTGGTGGTGGCAGGGTTGATTCAGTGGATATTCATTGTTTGATTCGGGCATCTTTTTAGTGTCCCAATCGCCTGAAGTGCGGAGACAACGCTGAATGCTGTGTCTAGGTATGTCTTAACCAAGGATACCTGGGCACCAACAGCCGGGTCGGCCCCCTCTTTCGTTGCCAGCTGGCAGATGAAGACATCAGACCGGCTCTGCAAACGCCAACTCTTCTTGTCTCCTATATCACCACCATCACACAATATTTCCGTGCAACCTCCGCTCCCCAGCATAGTATTGACACATGGAATGTCAAGATTAGGTTGGCTAACAATTTACCTACTGGGTCTCCGTGCCACTAGCCGTTCCCCGCAGCGACCCAGCAATGTGGATGCATCATGCGCCCTAATGCAACAGATGCAGTTAATGTCGTTTATCAGCATTGAAACACCTTGGGATAATAGTAACACGTGGTGCGTCAATCCTGACCACGTCAACACTGTGTCCTAACGATTGCAATCACGGGGCATCTTATGTCTTTGATTTGCGTTGATTCCAATGGTTTTGGATCATTGGTGTCCAGACCAACCGCCGACTATTTAAGGAGATGGGTAGGCTTGATTGCCGAATCTGTTTGCGAATCTGGTGGCAAAGGACGGGCAAGCGGACAAGCGGGACACCTTGCTGGTGTCTCACTACGCAATGCAGGCGAATTACGGAATCCATTGAAGGAAGCGAACTTTCAATACAACTACGAGCGCAAGGCAGAACGACCGTTAATGCAAGTACGTGGGACTTGCAGTCCACACGGCGCACCCTACACTGCCTCATTCTGAAGTTAGCCAAAGTTAAGCTCTTGCCAAGCGAGCTAGCACTGTGCGGATAGTGCAAGTCTCGACACAGCAAGCTTCTTCCTTGGCCGCCACACTTTTGCGCATGTCCAGTCGCGCACGACTCGCAGCTTTGGAGATAGGCTACGACGTCCACCATGCCAGGCAGCCAATGGTCGGCATGGCCAAGCACAGCCACACTCCACCAAGAACGGCCACCTCCCTAGTTTGTCTGGAATAATGACGGAGTGACCATACTATTCAGCTTCGCAGTGCACACCGTACAGCATTGGCATGTTACGTATGCACCACACGTTTGCACAGAGACGGCATTATGAAGCCAAGGCTAAAGTAGTATGTACTTTCAATTCAATATATATCTAAAATCTACCCCAATTTTGTTGAATTTCACATGAAGAAAAAACCAACCTCAGCAAGGTGTTGCATATCCGTAACGCCATACCTCTAAGCTACATGCAGCGATGGAAATGCTTTAAAACCATTTGAACAAGTAGTTGAGTCCAAAAGACCAGCGACGAACGCGGACCGTGTAAATGAAAAAGTAAACCAGAGCCCAGTTGCTAATGCAAAAGGCCAGGAAGATACCAAAGTCACGCCACTTTTGGCTGGGCTCGATGTGAAGCGAAGCCAAGTACTGAGTACCATCGGCATAGGGACAGTAGCCGCACATGTCAGTAGCATTAGGGTCAATCAGGTATCCCCGCCCGGCCTTGGCGATGAAGTCGTTGGCAAACTCGGCGCAGGTCTTGCCAGAGGGCGGCCTGAAGTGGGCAGCCTCGCTGTCGGCGCAGCGGACCTCTTGGTGGGCGAGGGTGCTCGAGAGCACGCCGCCGACATAGTACGTGGACGGGTTGACGTAGTACATCCAGTAGCGCCAAAAGACGGCGAGCTGCTGGTAGGGCACAAAGACGCCGTTGAAGACGGAGAACATGACGAGGAAGAAGGGCAGGACGTTGCTGATGACGGTAAAGGACGGCGCAAAGGCGCAGATCCACTGCGCCCAGCTGGTCTGGAACAGGAAGAAGAGCAGCGTCATGAAGAAGACGAAGCCCGAAGTGCTGCTCTCGGTGGGCAGGCCGGTGGCAAAGTACCAGAGCACCCAGTACAGCACGGCCGAGATGACGGCGCTGGGAATCTCGGAGAGGATGGACGCGGAGCAAAAGGCGACCCAGCCGTAGATGCGGGAAGGGTACTCGCGGGCCTCCCAGAGGGCGCGGTCCATGAAGAACTTGGGCAGCACGGCGTTCATGGTGGCGGGCAGGAAGAGGAGGACGAGAAAGGACGTGAACATGCGGCTCTGCATGTCCTGGACGGTGTTGCCGAGCTGCCAAAACGTGAAGCCGTTGAAGATGCCGATGAGGACGGCGACGAAGAACTTGCCGTAGACGTACGAGGGCTGGCGCCACTGCTTGATAAACATGCGCTTGGTGAGGAGCATCGTCTGCTCGTATGCCGAGGCGGCAAACTCATCCTCCCGGGCCGCGCCACCAGCCTCGTGCCGCAGCTGGGCCGCCGCCTCGCCGCGGTCGTGTTTGATGCGCTGAATCTCCTCGGTCAGCCTCTTGTTCTCGTCCGACCGGAGCCACTGCTCGTTCCAGAACTGGCGGTCGGCGGGCTTGGCGCCCTGCTCAATCAGAAACTCGGCCACGTTCTTGCCGTCGGGGCACTGGGAGCCGCGGGTGGCAAAGTAGTCCACGACGGCGCTGCCGTTTTCGCCGACGGGGCCAAAGTAAAAGACGTTGCCGCCGGGGTTGAGCGCCAGGATCTGGTCAAACTGCTCAATGAGCTCCGACGAGGGCTGGTGGATGGTGCAGATGATGGCCTGCCCCGCGGCGCAGAGCTTGCGCAGGAAGCGGATAATGGAAAAGGCCGACTGCGAGTCGAGCCCCGACGTGGGCTCGTCGAGGAAGAGCAGCAGCGACGGCTTGGCGGCGAGCTCGACGCCAATCGTCAGCCGCTTCTTCTGCTCGACGCCGAGGGAGAAGACGATGGCGTCCTCGATGGGCTGCATCTCGAGCAGGTCAATGATTTTGTCGACGTAGGCAATCTTGTCCTCGCGCGACGTCTCCCGGCTCTGGCGGAGGAGCGCCGAAAACTCGAGCGCCTCGCGGACCGTGGTAGACTCTTCGTGCAGATCCATCTGCTCGACGAAGCCGGTACCACGCTGAAAGTCGGTGGGTAAGGCGGTGCCGTCGACGAGCATGCTGCCTTCCACGACGCCGACCGTCTGCCGCTGGGAGAGCGTGTTGAGGAGCGTAGTCTTGCCAGCGCCAGAGGCACCCATGAGAGCCACCATGACACCAGGCTTGGCGTAACCTTGCACGTTGTTGAGCAGCTTCTTGGGACCATCGGCGCTGGGGACGGTGTAGTTTACATTTTCCCAAGTGAAAATCTTTTCGCTGCGCTGAAATTCTTGCAGAATCTCGTCAGGGGTGGTGACTTGGCGCTGGAGTGTGTCGTTGCCTTGGGTTTCCTTTTTGCCAGACTCTTCGTCGGCGGCCTTTGTGTTCTTGGCAGCAGCGGCACCGGCCTTGGACTTTTTGAAGATGAGAATGCCCATGCCAGATGTGGCAAAGGACAGGGTCTCGGTGGCCAGGACAGTGACAAGAATGTACAGAACGGAAAAGGCAATCAGGACGGCCCAGTTGCGCCAGAGGTTGGAGCGGTGGTAGTCGTAGTTGGCGTTGAGGTAGTCGGCACCGTTGACCGTGGTGGCCCCAGCGGCCGAGCCGGGAACGGCACAACCCTGGTTCTCGGGCATGATGCCGGGACCCTGGGGTACAAGCTGGCTGGGGGCGCACTGCATGTTGCGGCTAGACAGTTCGTTGGAGATGACACCCTCAAAGGAGTACGACACGGGGTTGATCCAGTAGAACCAACCAAACCAAATCTTTTTGCCTAGAAGCGTGGGCTTGCTGATGGCATAGCCGGTGAAAATGAGCAGCAGGTTGAAAGTAATGCCGGAGAAGCGGACAGCATCGTCAATGGAGGGGCTGATGGCGGCAAACATGCGGTACAGGGCCGTGATGCAGATGGTGGTGGTGTAAATGTACAGCAGGTAGATGAAGAACTTGCCGGCGTCGACGTCGAGGTTGCACATAAAGTACAGGATAAGGCCAAAGACGACGACCTGGACAAGCAAGAGGGGGAAATCGGCAAGGATGCGGGCAAAGTTGACGGCCGAGGGGCGGTAAAAAGCGTACTCCTTGTGGCGCTCAATGACGTCGCGGCCGGCAATGGCGCGGATGAGCTCCGACAGCTGGAGCCAGCCGAGGAAGAGGATGGAGAAGAAGGCGGCGCCGCCGCGCAGGAAGAGGCCCGAGGTGTCGTCGGGGATGTCGTAAAAGAGCGAGCCGACAATGAGGCCCATGCTGATGATGATGGCAAACTTTGTGTAGAGGGTCTGCTTGTCGCCCCAGAGCAGCCAAAACTCGCGGCGGGTGCAGGCGAGCACCTGGCGCCAGTAGCTGACGGTGTAGTTGGAGCGCTGCAGGACGGTGCGCGACTTGGCCTCGTGGACCGACTGCTGAAAGGTCTCGGCATCGGCGTGGCTCGTGGCGGCGAGGTGGCGCTCGTAGTCGGCGACGTCGGCCAGGACGCGCTGGTGGGCGTCGCTGGCGAGGAAGGCGGCCTCGAGCTCGGCGGGCGTCTTGGGGCAGCGGGCCTCGAAGCCGTCGCGGAAGCGGCGCGCGTTGACGTCGCAGACGGACGTGAGAAAGTCGGCCGTGGTCTGGCGCGGGGGCGCAAAGAAGCCGAGGCTGACAAAGTACGCGCGGGCGTCGGCCGCGGGGCCCTGGTACAACATGCGGCCCGAGTCGATGACGAGCACCTTGTCCATGAGCTCGTAGATGCCCTCGCCGGCCTGGTACAGCGTCGTGAGCGTCGTGCGGTCCGAGACGTCGGTCATGACGCGCAGCGACCGCGCATAGTTGAGCGCCGTCGAGGCGTCGAGCCCGCGCGTCGAGTTGTCCCAGCAGGTGACGGTCGACTTTGTCGCCAGCGTCTCGGCAATGGACACGCGCTTGCGCTCGCCGCCCGACACGCCGCGGGTGTACTCGTCGCCGACGTTTGTGTTTTTCGTGTGGGAAATGGCAAACATCTTGAGAAAGGCGTCGACGACGAGGCCGATGCTGCCGCTGTCGGCCTTTTTCGTCTTGGTGCGCAGCGAAAAGTCGAGCGTCTGCCCGACGGTGAGCGAGGGCAGGTGGCGGTCGTTTTCCGGGTTGTAGACGACCTCGCCGCGGTAGCGGCGGTCCATCTCCTCGGCGTCGATGCCGCCGTAGCGCACGTCGCCCTCGACGGCGACGTAAGCCCCGCGGTTGTTGGCAATGGCCTTGAGGAAGGTGGTGCAGCCGGCGCCGGGGCGGCCGAGCACGAGCATCATCTCGCCGGGGCGGACGACGCCGGTGAAATCGTGAATCAGATCGCGGATCTCGGGCCCGCCCTTGGAGAAGCTGAGCGCCGGGATGAGCTTGGTCAGGTGGCCGTAGAGGTCCGGGCCAAAGGTGCCGAGGATGGCCTGGGGCAGGGTGCGGACCGTCATGGCGGTCAGGGCCGCGCCCTTGACGGTGAGGTTCTTGAATACGACGCCGACCTTTTTCGTCGACTCGCCGCTCTCCGGGTGGCGCTTCTCCAGGTGGCCCTGACGCATAAACTCGTCGAGCTGGAAGTCATCGTCTTGGCGCTTCGTCGCCTGGCTGTCGGCCTCGACGTCGCGCTCCCGCTTGGGCTTGCGCAGCGCCGACAACAGACCGCCGTTGTTGTCGCCGGCCGTGTGGCTCTTGGTCTTGGGGATGCCGGAAGCGTTGCTCGCGCGACGGCTGAGCTCTCGTTGGAGGTCATCGTAGTCCTGGCGGGCAGACTGACGACGGACGGGGCCGCCGGCGTCGGCATCGCCCCAGTAGCCCTCGACGGAGACGTCGCTCGTGGAGATGTCGGCAGGTGAAGATGGCCTGATGGCGGCTTCGGTGCCAGTGGTTGTGGTTGTGGTTGTGGTTGTGTTGTTGTTGGTGGCTCCGACGGCCGCCGTTGTTGGCGCCGTCTGCTGCTCTTCAGCAGCCATGGTGGAGCGATGTATTGCTTTTTGACTTTTCTATTCCTGTACAAGTTTCAAGAAGATTCGTCCTCTTTTAAGATACTAGTCGCGTTTGGACGTCGACGAGTCCGGGTTGGCGTTTGCCTTGCAGTCGAGCGTAGTCGAGGTGGGACAATGGTCTTTATATGGATGGATTCCGGCAGCTCGACCGACTAGGAACCAATTGTGGCTTCTGCAGGGTCGGCTCCGTTTCAACATTTTTTCCTCTTCGCTTCGGAGCCGTGGAATCCTGTGTCATGACGCACCGCCTTTCTTGGTGGTCCACAAGGTCAAGGTTGGTGGTTCCACTGACGATAGAGAGCCAATGAGTGCCATCTTGCATAGTGTGCTTGGAGATTGGATTTCTAATCTCCGGGGTGTGTGTGTCGAAAAAAAGTCAATGCAGTTAGCTCATTTATGTGCTATCTATTATTACGATTTATTATTCTAGTCTGAACCTGTTCCTTGCTGCGGATTGTTTGGAGTTTCGACCAAGCATTCGGTGGAGACGAGGCCAGATACCATGCGGAGTATTAGTATGGATACAGACACAATAACCTGCGCAAGCGCGGAGACTTCCATTCAACCCCTTGCGGATACTTTTTGCTCGCCCTCGGAATTAATAATTAACTGCGTGCTCTTGAGCGTGTTTCCTCGCATCAACGTCTCTGAGACCTGTCTCTGAGACTTTGTCTCGACCCCGCAGCTGCCACGTTTGCTCGTCGTTATCGCGGCTGCGCCGGGTGTCACCCTGTCTGAATCTATCCGCGTATAACTCTGAAAATGGCCCTTGCTGATGTCGAATGATTCATTGTGGAGAATATTCTCAGCGGTCGCGCACGTTACTTAGGCCCGGGGATAAAGCTACCGCCCTTGTGAAAAGGGGTGGGTGGGAGCAGCGACGGAGCAGGGCAACTCGCTGCGCTATGCACATATAATCGGGGTCTATTAATCTCTGATGGCAAATGAACTCATCCGGCGAAGAGTCACTCGCCTAGATCAGGCTATACTGTGTACGACACTATCATCAAGAGGTCTCGCTTTCACAGGACCAGAAACTGACATTTACGAAACATGCATGCCTGCCCCTCCCCAAGAAGCCATTGGACCCCTCATGAGCTTGCGCAAGTTTGTCTCGTTTAGTGCTTTCAAAAGAGGGCATATTACGCCCGTGAAGTACATTGGCATTCACTCTTCTCAGATCTTACTACATCTGTAGACGATGGCGCTACTTACCACCATGCGCACCCTTGGGGCTGAATAACTCCGTCAGCAATGTGAGACCAGTTCAATACGTTCAATACGAGTGATTTTTGGAGTTTGTGTGTTGATTTCAAATCAACTCGGGGGGTGTGAGCTAGTTATGAAATTTTAGACAAGGGGAAAGATATGGGCCTTTGCACGTTCACGGTTCACCCATCACGCTACCAGTAGGTAAGTAGGGAGTAGCTCCGCCGCAGCGCTTGAAAAAAAAAACCCCCAATTTCATGTATTTATCAGCAGTGTTGCTTTGTTTCTTTTTGTATTTCGTTAGCTTCTTTTGTCCAAGTCCGCCTTGCAACTGCTATCGCCGTCTCAGGTATGAACCTAAGAAATGACGTAAGTCCGCCGCCGTCACACCTTGAAAGCTTAAGTCTACCGCAATATTGGGACCATGTATCAAGTGGGCTTAATTAGCCCTATTTATTATCCATTGGTTGACCCCAACATGACCATTTACGGTTGACGTCCTTTGGAGCCTCGCCGGCGATAAAAACTGCACATGCACTACTTATTTTATTAGTGGACCTGCTGAATTCTCAAGAGTATGCCGGCAAATACAGAGTATGACTCCTCGCCTTGGCGGGCTTCCCGTTGAGAGTCGTGTAAGGGTTGTGGCTCTGCATCCCACGGCTGATGAGCGGCTGGCCGACCGCGTCGGGCTGCAACGGCTGAGCCGGTCAATCGAATCAATTCGAGTGAGTGATGGCTTGTCAGAAAATATGCACACGGCTGACCTGAGACCCGCTTCGGTGATGATGTTTGATGTTCGTCACGGACTTGTCTTTACGGCTGCCCAAAAAATTCATTGTTCATTAAAAATACTAAATGTTAGCCCCCCCTCCCTTGGCTTTTTGACAGCGGCACCGAGTGCGCCACGGCGTCAGTGCAGAATTTGATGGTCTAGACCGGCGATAGGTGATAAGCCCGCACAGATCTTCGGAGACGTGCCCGCGCGGGCCGCGTCGCGCACGCGCCCAGATGCTGGCCGCCATATGAATGATGGGCAGGGATGGGATGGGCTGGTAGCAGCGTCCTGCTTGTCCTTTTCGCATCGCGGGCAGACATGCCCAGGCGTAGATTGTCGTGCCAACGAGCCACGAACTGCCGGGGTTTATCACTCGGCGACGGCTACCCGAGTATCCGAGTGCGGGCAACAAGCCTGCGTCCGATTTCCGTCGCTGAAATAGTTTTGTGTTCAGAGCGAGAGGGTTGCCAAGTACAAATCATAGACTATAATTAGTCGCCTACGTTGGACCACGTATCAACCTGCGCAGCGCGAATTGTTTTCCGTCTTCGCCAGCCTTGAGATCTCGCCAAAGTACCAAGACTTGATGCCACCCTGCTAGCCACGCCTCGCACCGCTGTCGTCAATATACCAGTAATTCCTCCACGGTGACGACTCCGCGAGCGCGCCCGGGCGGTACGCAAGCAGCTTCTACAGCGGATCCCACATGCTCGGCCACCGCCGCCGCCGCCGCCGCCGCAAGCGGGCCGTGTCCGGTTGTGGTGGGAGTCCGCGTAATCTCGGTATACTAGCCCGTAAACAGGCGCAAACGGCCGCAGATTTGTATGGTAGTCGTCCATAAATAGTCGGCCGTAATCTTGGGCCATCGTCTCGGTGCAAGTCGAGCTCGCGCAGGCCGAGCAGCAGCGGTGCGGCGACACGAATCATGGAGGGTCGTAGGCACAGCGTAGTCGATGATTGACAGCATCTCGGCGTGCCACGGTAGAAAGCTCTGCGCAATCAACATGGCATGAGCGGATTCATATGATGCACCTGGTATTGGAGCAGACTCCAGAGGATGCACCTGGTATTGGAGCAGACTCCAGAGCATGGAGTGCACAATGTTAGGCATCTGGGGCAATGAGATATGGTGCACAGTCATCCTAAAAGGGAAATCTGATGGGGAACGAGATATTACAATGAGAGAATCAAACTACAAAAGTCAAACTGTATCAGAATTACTTGAAATTATGCTATTAATGATATGTAAAAGTTTAAACAGACATCGCTTTGACATCATGGCTTCATAAGCATACCTCTAAAACAAAAGTCGCTTCGTCTCTCCCGCCTCGCGCTGCTTTCGTCATCTTCCGCTCTGCCGGTCAAACTCGCCCGCATACAGGACGTCATCCGGCTCGCCATTCATCTCGTCCCACACCGCGCGCGCCTCCTCGTGCAGGCTGCGGCTGCTCAGACGGCGCTGGGCAGCGGCGCTGCTCGTGCCGTTGTTCTTGTCGAGGCCCGCCAGCAGCGCGGCCATGTCCTCGCGCTCGAGCTGCACGTGCAGGTAGACGGCGGTGCGCTTGCCGCTAAAGAGGGCAAAGGGAATGTTGGTGGCGCCGTCGTTGTTGGCGTCGCCAATGGCGTAGACGCCGGGCACGCTGGTGACGTAGCCCTGGGACCCGTTGACGGCAATCTTGCCCCTGGCGTCGAGCTTGGCGCCCACGGCGGCCGGCAGCGTCGAGGCCAGCTTGGTGGGCACGTTGATGATGAAGGCGTTGCGGAGGACGGGCTCGCCCGAGGCAAAGTGCACGCGGAAGAGGTCGTGCTCCGGGTGGGTGGGCAGGCTGGGGTCGGCCGAAGGGTCGGCGCCGTCCCGCAGGCGCTCAATCGACGTCATCACGCGGTCCTCGATGGGCACGTTTTTGGCCTTGAGGTAGTCGCGCCAGCGCGGGAAGCTCTTTTCCGTGGCGTCGAGCATGGTCTGGTTGGCGGCGGTGCCGTTGGTGAAGGCGACAACGTCCGAGTTGAGCGTCGCGACCTCGCGCAGGGTACCGGGGGCGGCGGTCACGGGGCCGACGATGCCGAGGCCCTGGTCGGCGTGCTCGTGGCCGTCGCACCAGGGGCACCAGTAGATGCCCTTGCCAAAGTTTTCCTGGAGGCCCGGCGTGCCGGGGATGAGGTCGGTGATGCCGGTGCCGAGAATGACCTTGCGGGCCGTGTAGGTGATTTCGTGACCGCCCGTGTAGTTGCCCGTGACGGTGAAGAAGGTGTTGTTGCGCTCGGGCTGGATCTTGGTCACGGTGCCGTTGGTCATGGTGATGGTGCCGTAGTTGCCAATGGACTTGCGGGCGACCCAGCGGTAGTAAGCCGGCTGCCAGCCTGGAGACGGGGTGTCAGTTGAGCGGAGGTGAAACATTGGAGAGGGGTTCGGGGGAGGAAAAGGGAGTAGCATACCGTCGTTGCCGGGCACGTCGTGCATGTGGCGGGTGGCAGCGTTGCGGTACTCGCCCGAGTCGACGAGGAGAACGTTGCGGCGCACGCGGGCGAGACCGCTCAGGGCGGCGAGGCCAGAGGGGCCGCCGCCGACGATGATGGCATCGTAGTCTATGCGGGGAAGGGCGCCGTTGCTGCTGTTGCTGTCATCCTTGGAGACGGGCGCAGCGAGTGAAAGCAGCGGCAGAGCTGCGATGAGCGCGGAGCGGAACCACATGGTGAAGCTGTGAAGAGATGTGGCGTCCGTTTGTGGATGTTGAGTTGCAGCACACAATCGGGATCGGCTATCAAGATGTCCAGTGCAGCGTACTTACTACAGCAACAGCTCCCACAGCAAGAGACGAGAGATGGATGAGAAAAGGAGAATCAGAACATCAATTGAGGCAATGTAGCATTCTTTTTATACTCGGCCGTTACCAATTTCCCACCCCTCCTCGTCCAACTAGTCTAGCCGGGACCCCCTACGGTAGCTCGGCAAACGAAGACGAAGATGGCAAGATCGGCCAATCGCAATGGAACCCTGGGCAAGCAAACTGTTGAAGGTACTCTGCGGGTGCACGATATGCGTGCTGCTACTATTTCGCTCAATGGCTGGTGCTTTTTTCCCCCTTGTCCATTCTCGTATTACTATTCGTGCAGCACCGAGGGCATGGCATGGCGTTGGAGAAGAGGTCACTTTCAATGTGCACCGGTTAAGGTCATCTACTTTTTAGCGGGGCGCCCTACGGTGGCAGGTGGGTGGTCTCGCGTCGTGACTGGCAAGTGGGGCTGCTAG
>JAPFSE010000411.1:0-22501 GCA_030777785.1 Beauveria caledonica | reverse complement strand
TCACTGAACTCGGTGATGGGTGCTGCGCCCTGGTCCCCCCCCCCCCCCTACCCGTAGACGCCGCCCACACCCAGTTCCTCCTCTTGTCGGCGGCCAAGTTGCGGTCCAAGCTGTCGTTGCCTGCCGCCCATGCGCCGCCGCCGCCGCCCGCCAGCACACCTACATACAACGTAGCCTTTTGTCTCAGTGCGCGTTGTTGCAACGCCACATGTTGCGGGCAGCGCTAATTGCACCGAGGACGACGACCACGACCACGACGCGGTGCGCGCTCACCGCAGCGACGCTCGGCGGCAAGATTCCCCCCCCCCCTCCCTTTGGCCCCATGCATGCCTTTCAAAAGGACCCTAAGGTCGCCAGATGGCGTCGGACATGGCGGCGACGGTCGCCATTTGCTCAACGTCGTGGACGCGGAGCACATCCGCCCCTCCCTGGACCGCGGCGGCAACGGCGGCGGCGGTGCCCCAGGTGCGGGCCGCGGGGTCCTCGACGTCCGTGACGTGGCCGATAAACGTCTTGCGGCTGGGGCCGACGAGCCACGGCAGGCCGACGAGGCCGGGCCAGTGACGCAGCTCGTCGAGGCGGCGCAGGAGCTCGAGGTTGTGCGCGTCCGTCTTGGCGAAGCCGAGGCCGGGGTCCAGCAGGATGCGCCAGCGCCGGATGCCGGCGGCCTCGGCGGCGGCGACGCGATCCTGCAGCGCCGCGGCGACGGCGGGCACCACACCGCCCTCTGGGTAGTCGGTGAGTTGGGCCATGGTGCGCGGGGTGCCGCGCATGTGCATCAGGCAGACGGCCGCGCCGAGGCGCGCGATGGTGGGCAGCATCGCGGCGTCGAGCTGCCCCGCGGACACGTCGTTGATCATGTCCGCGCCGCGGGCGACCGCCGCCGCCGCGACGTCCGCGCGGTACGTGTCCACGCTGACGGCGACGGAGCGGCACGCGGGCATGGACCGGATGAGCGACACGGCCGGCAGCACGCGCGCCGCCTCCTCGTCGGCCGTGACCTCGGGCCGGCCCGGCGCGGTGGACTGTCCGCCCACGTCGATGATGGTGGCGCCGCCGCGGACCATGTCGAGGATGGTCGCGGAGAGGTCGGCGCTGGTGCTGGCGCTGGTGGCGTGGCGGCCGCCGTCGGAGAAGGAGTCGGGCGTGAGGTTGAGGATGGCCATGATGCGGGATGCGCGGTTGGGTGTGAGCGGCGTGAGCGGCGCCGCGCTGGCGGAGATGCGGGTGACGGAGGAGAGGGGCTCGCTGACGGCGGCGAGATCGTTGAGGTAGTCTTGGACGAGCTTCCACGGCTTGGAAGGGTCGATTGACTTGGAAGGAATGAGTCTGGACGGCGACGGTTTTTTGGGGTTAGAATGAAGAAGGCCGGGGGAGGTCGTTGAAGGGGCAGGGGAACTGACTCCGATAAAGGCCGCAGGACGAATTCACGTTCGGGAATGCCGATATGAGGGACAGTCAATCTTTCGTTTGATATCCTTTCATCGCCGTAGAGCAGAATGTCGAGGTCAATGTTTCGTGGACCTTTGTCAATGAGTTTGCGACGACCAAGATCTCTCTCTATCGACTGGAGCTCATCAAGCAGAGCCATTGGCTGTAATTCAGTCTCTACCTGAATACAACAATGAATTAGCATTACAATACACAGTCAACCGTGACCCAGACTTGAGTATATCATGTTTCTGACGAGTGGTTCCGTGACAGTTGCCGTTGCTCAACACTTGACACGTCCCACTCCAACGTCGGCTAAACAGCAACACCACATACCTCACAGACGCCATTGAGAAAGCGGTCCTGGTCCGTGACGTACATGGGCTCCGTCTCCCACAGGCTGCTCGTGCGCGTGACCTTGATGCCTCGCCTATCCATCTCGTTGCATGCGCGCTCAATCTCCGCCACGCGGTCCCCCAGATTGCCGCCGAGCGCAATGTACGCCGTGGTGGTGCGCTTGCCGCCTCGGCAGCCGCATCCTCCCGCGTATGACCGTCTGCTGCTTCTGCTGGCCTCGAGCAGAGGAGAGGTCTTGAGCAAAGTGCGGCGGGAGCACGCGGCGGTCGACGGAAGCGCGGCGGCGGCGGCTCGCGAGGTGATGGCACGAAAGGCGCATGCGCGGGGCCCTCGGTACGCAGACGACGGCCAGGCAGCACGGGGGAGCGCCCGAGACGCAGACCGGAAGGGCGTTATGCTAGTCATGTGTGTGGCGATGGGTCATTGGGCGCGCGCGTTATTGGCGTATCGCCAGTGTTTGTGCTGGGTGGTTGAAAAGCGCCGGCGGCTGCGGAGCAGGTTTTTTGTGGGAGATGAGACGCCACTGGCGGGCAGCCAGCGCCCATTGTTCTAACCCAGGTCACAGAGTAAACCAGAATCTGCGCGTCAATTTTTTTTTTAAATTACATTTATATGACATATTCATGAGGGCTCCTGTCTGTACTTCCCATTGTTCTCCGAAGCTTCAAAGCAGAGGACGAGGCGTGCAACCTTTCCGCTGCCGCGTTTATCACACCAGAGCCCCCCCAAAAAAGGAACAAAGTCCGCGGCCAGGCTAGCAGTCATTAGCTGCAGTACTTGTCGATTGTATGGTGACAAGTGGGAAGTTCAAGTAACTGTTCGGACAGCGCTCCGTCAGCCGGCGCCAGTCACCAACGTGCGCGCTGCAAGAGTCGGCATTAGCGCTGCAGCGTGTGGCTAGCCCATCACAGGCCGGCTCAAAGACTAGCACCTGCACTGCGCACATTCGAGGTCACGGGGGGTGTGTAGAGGGGGGGAAAGCAAATCAGATATCTGGAGATGAGCTTCGCGAGGATCTGGCTCGCGGGACGCGGCAAATCCGAGCGGACGTAGTCGGCGAGACGAGCGCGATGCGGGCATGAAATTTAGGGAACGGGGCAGGGGGAACAAAGATTTTATCAATCAGTAATGATACAGTACAAAAAAGTATGGCGACGGGATGGAAGTCACCGGCCGAAGGTACCGGCTTGACAATGAACCCATTATTAACTACCTTGTCGGCCGGATTAGCCTCGAGATTTGTAGATGAAGGCTTGTGACAGCGCCATGGCCGCTAAAAGGTTTGGGGGGGCAGATAGCCGGATGGCAACCTTCTCCAGTGGCGAGAGTGGCTATATGCGCTGGAAGGAGGGGAGAGGGGCCACTAGGTACCTATAGGGGGAAGGAGGACCGCTGTAAATCGGAGATGAGCTGTTTGCCTGATTTCTCGCGGGAGCGATGAGTAGACAAGCAAATAAGCTGGTAAATGCCGGGGGAAAAGATGCCCCTCGAAAAAATCACATAGCTCCGATCCAGGATTACTCTACCAGTTCCTTCCTTGCCTCCCAGAGCGGCACCAACTTTGGTGGCGCGCTGTCCCTCGGCATCTTACCCCAGATTCTATGGGGTCTCTCAGCGTGCCTGTAACCGCCCCCAGAAGCTGGGTCAAGTGGCCTTTTCAGTGGTCCTCTCACCATAGCCTCTCGCCTCTTAGTGGTCTGATGTACCATTGTGCAGCACTCTGCCCCACTCTTCTCTCTTCAACTCGCTTCCACCCTCCGAGCTTGTGCCTCGGCTCATTCTGCTTCCCCGGCGACACTCCGTGCATCCAAAAATCCGTTATTAGAACTTGCCGCCCTGCGCCCTTTTACCCATTTCTCCTCCTTCTCCTTCATCCATCTTCTTGTCTCATCTTATTCTTTTCTTCAACGGCAATCTGACACTTCTCGTCGTTTGTCTCTTCCTCTTCCTCTCTTCTCCTCACAATACCACAACAGTCACAAAACCCCCCCAAAGTCACAATGGCCTCTCCTCGTACGTCTGGATATTTCCCCGCCAGCCCTCGGCCTTCCGAGGCCTCGCACGCTCGCAACACAGGAAAAAAAAAATCGCTAACATGCCTTTGCAGAGCAGATCCGCACTCCCATCACCGATCTTTTCAAGATCAAGCACCCCATCCTGCTTGCCGGCATGAACGTCGCTGCCGGTCCCAAGCTGGCTGCCGCCGTCACCAACGCCGGCGGTCTCGGTGTTATTGGTGGTGTCGGCTACACCCCCGAGATGCTCAAGGAGCAGATTGAAGAGCTCAAGTCGTACCTCGACGACAAGAAGGCTCCTTTCGGCGTCGACCTGCTTCTCCCCCAGGTTGGCGGCAGCGCCCGTAAGACCAAGTAAGCAAAAACCTACGCGCCGCCCCCCAAAAAAAACTCCGGGGTCTCTGTGTCACGCTAGTACCTACGGGCCGGCCAAGTCACATGCGCAAACAGCCCGACGGCAAACATGCACATTCGCAGCATGCGCACGGCTGAGCCTTGAGCATTTCCCTCCTCCCAGCACTCGCTAACATGTATTCCCTCTGCGCAGCGTCGACTACACCAAGGGCAAGCTCGACGAGCTCGTCGACATCATCATCGAGTCGGGCGCCACCGTCTTCGTCTCGGCCGTCGGCGTTCCCCCCAAGCACGTCGTTGAGCGCCTGCACAAGGCCGGCATCTTCTACATGAACATGATTGGCCACGTCAAGCACGTCAAGAAGTGCATCGACGTTGGCGTCGACATCATTGTCGCCCAGGGCGGCGAGGGCGGCGGCCACACTGGTGACACGCCCACTACGGTCCTCATCCCCGCCGTCGTCCAGGCCGCCGCCGCGGCCAAGTCGCCCCTCACCGGCGGGCCCGTTCAGGTCATCGCCGCCGGCGGCATCCACAACGGCCAGCTGCTCGCCGCCTCGCTCATGATGGGCGCCTCCGGCGTCTGGGTCGGCACCCGCTTCATCCTCACCGACGAGGCCGGCGCCCCCAAGGTCCACAAGGAGGCCGTCAAGAACGCCGGCCACGACGACAACATCCGCACCATCATCTTCACCGGCCGCCCCATGCGCGTCCACAACAACCCCTACATCAACAACTGGGAGACGGAGCGCCAGCAGGAGATGAAGGAGCTCGCCGCAAAGGGCACCATCCCCTACGAGGCTGACCTCGACAAGTTCATGGACGTCATCGACTCGGGCGACCAGAAGAAGATGGGCGAAGCCGCCAAGAAGATTGGCATCGAGGCCCTCGCCATTGACGAGGACGACGATCCCATTGACGCCTTCCGCCCCCTGCTCATGGGCAAGTGCGCCGCCGTTGTCACCGAGCAAAAGTCGGCCCGCGGCGTCATTGACGAGTTTGTCAACGATGCCGTGGCCTGGTTGCAGCGCGGCAACAAGATGATTGCCAAGCTGTAAATTGCCACTTGACATGCAAAAAAAGACGGCAATGAAAAAAAAAAAAAGAAATTGAAATCAACGTGAAAGAAGCATCTACGAGGATCCGGGGCTTCGGCCAGTGTCAGAACTCCTGACGATTTCTGGATAGTTTTTTTTTATTACTTCCTTTTGTCATATATCCTGTAGACTAGAAAGCATTTGAATAACGAGCACAATAACATGAAAAAGAAAAAGAAAAACCATCAAAAAGTGTTGACCAAGAAAATCGACTGATCAAAAATAAAACTATCTTGACCAAAAAGAATATTCACCAACAAAAATGTTGACAAAGAAATGTTGGCCAAGCCGTTTATTCGCATGCCAAACTCGAGACGCCGACTCCCGTACTTTGACATGTGATATCACGCCCCTCGCGCCGAGCACCACGTTGCCGAGCCGCCGCCGTTACCCTTCTGGCCTTCCCCACAAGTTCGTATTTTCGGTACGATTTGCGGAGAGAAAGGGGCAAGAGCGGCTGCAAATCTCCGACGGAGTTTTCCCCATACTCCCTCCATCTTCCTTGCACCAGTGATTATGAGACATCATGTGCGAATGAATTTGACAGTCAATTCAACCCATCCGGGGAGACAGACATACAGACTGCTAGAGAGTGCAATGGCCCGGTCATCTCCAGCAGCGAGTCGCAGTCACTCATCATCTCTAATTTTCATGTTTTTGTTTAATGCACCTTGCTTATAATAACACTTTTGTATCCTCGCCGTCTTGTGTTTCATTCCCGCCCTAAAACAAAGGAAAAACGACAAAAAGTCTTGGAAATTATGGAAATAATGCTGCTGCTTGTAGATCAGACTCGCCCCCGTTAATCCCGGTACCTCTAAACCCCAAGTCTTCCCGATGATAAGATGGGCGCACGTGCTTCGCCATTGTAATATTCATTGCCTTTCTCTACTTTCGCCTCGTGTCACTTGCGGCACAGGCTGCGCATGCAACCTAGTTGCCAAGGTACTGGCGAATCGCACCTTGCAGACGAGTGGCACCCTCACCGACCAGGTTGCCCAGATTCTCAAGATCGTCACTGGCAGTAATGCCAAACTTGCGTACAAAGTCCTTGGCGGCCGACTCGAGATCGCCATACTCCTCCTCGGGCTCGTCCTCCGGACGACCAAAGTAGGCGTTGGAAGAAATCGACGTTGCGCCTTCGAAACCTTGCAGGCGTGTCTTGGCCTCGGCCTGCGAGTTGGGGTCATAAGTTCCCTTGCCAAAGTATTCGTCTGACGAGATGCCCTTCTGGGCGCCGAATTTGCTGCGAGCATAGTTATCAGAGTCATCTGAGTATAAACCTGTTAGCGGACCATTCAAGGGTGACTACATGTCCCAGCGTAACTTACCAGCAGGGGCCTTGACGGGCCCAACAGAGCCAAAACCGCCAGCATTCTTTTTGGCCTCCCTAGCAGCGGCAGCTTTGGGACCGCCAATCTGGCCAAAGCCAAGTCTGGCGACACCCATACCGAGTCTTTCCACCTCGGAGTTGGATTTTTGTCGGGTATGTGAGGAGCTACCCTGCGCAGGGCTAATCGGGGTGGGTGAAATAATGGTGGCAGCAGAGCTCGAGTTGGCAGGGAGCTGCTCTTCCTCCGCATCGGGATCATAGCCCAGCTTGGCGATGCGATCGGCCTCCTCCTTGGCCTTCTTCTCCGCCTCGTCGAAGTCGATAACATCGCCAGTAACCTTTTTGGCTCCAAGCTTCGTCGTCTTCTTAGCACCGAGCACGTTGGTCTTGCGGGCGGCGCCTGTGGTAGTCGTCTTTCTCAGAGCTGCAGATGAGGTGCGACTGGTGGCAGGCTTGGCATCAGCGGCGGCAGCGGGCTTGGCCAGAGGCGAGGCGGATCGGGAGCCATCTTTGCCAGCGTTAATGAAGGGCGATGGCGTACGGCCGACAACAGGAGGTGTAGCGGTACGCGAGATCGGAGGAGTAGGTCGCTTGATGGCAGGCTTATCCCACGACGAGAAGAAGTCGTCATCTGGCTCTCCGGCTGGTGTCTCGGAGCCTTCATCAGCACCATCCGTGATGACAACGTCCTCTGGATATGCCTGCGCATCCTTGGCTGCGCGTCGCTTCAGCTCCTCCTTGTATTTGGTGGCGGCGTTTGACTGATATTTGGTCTTGGAGTCCTTGCTGTTGAGGGCCGCGGTACCACCATTGGCGCGGAAGAACTTGGCGGCAGACTCATTGCCGCCAACCTTCATCAATCGCAGCTGTTCCCATTGCCATTGGTCGAGATTCGTAGAGCGGACAAAGGAGATGTGGACACCGAGGTTGCGGTGGTTCGAAGAGCAGTCGAGACACAGATAGATGCCAAAGGGGACAGACGTCCAGGTGGGGTTGTTTTGGCCGCAGTCGAAGCAGGTCTGGTTGAACAGGACTTGTTAGCCGAAGCTGGCGCATCAATACCTGATAAAACATGTTTCTACGAACCTTGTTGGGCAGCTTGGACTTGAGCTTCTCAAAGATCTTGAGCGACTGTTGTTTCGTCGCGAGGCCACTCATCTTGGCGGGCGGATCGCGGGGCTGACTCGAGGGCAGAGGTTCAATGCTGAGTATGTCGAGCCAGCAAATATGTTTTCACAATGCCACAGAATGTGCTAGGGACAGGTCGCAATCGAGACAATTGGTTGGTCGCGCGTGATGATGGTCAATATCAGATCAGGAGAACGGAGGTGAGGGTACGACAAGGGAGCGGGCTATTTTGGTAAAGTGGCATGAAGGGAAACCGCCCTTTACCATTGGATGAATTGTGGCCAACGCCCCCACCCTAGGATTCTGCCGAAGGCGGTAGGCTCGCGACAGACAGGATTGGTTTGGCGATACCTCAAACCAAGCTACAAGAATTAGGCTTCCTGTTGTCGGCAGCTGTGCAGTTATTGCATCAGCTCATGGTTCTGTGGCCCACATTTTGTATTTGAGGAAATGGGCGCACCGATCTCGACATCATGAAACCCGTCACCTCTCTCGTGGCTTTGCGCCCGGCGACCAGCTTCCTCAGCGCCAACGGCTTGCGCGCATCCACAGTTGCTCGATCGTATGCGACACAAAATACCCAAGGGCCGACACCTTTAGGGCCAAAGAGACGAAGCGTGACACCATTCAACGACGATGGATATGTGCCATGGCGCGAGCTTTCCATCCCAGAGAGAGCCGCCCGCGCCACTCAGCAAAGCTTCAACTTTGGACTAGTCTTGGTCGGTCTCGTGCTCACCGTTAGTACTCTATAGCATGCGGATTCCGCAATCCATACTTGTCTGTGAACGAAATCTGACGATGCTTCACAGGGTGGTGTCGGATACCTTTTATGGACAGACGTCTTTTCGCCAAACAGCAAAACGGTTCAGTTCAACCGAGCCATCGACAAGATCAAGAAGGACGACCGATGTGTGGAGCTCTTTGGCGATGCAAAGAAAATTCTCGCCCACGGCGAAGAAACGAATAACAAGTGGCAGCGCGCACGACCTCTGGCGTATGTCCTACGAAACTGGATGCACCACGCTCGTGATGTGAGTACTGACGCGCCTTTGCAGATCGTCCGAACGAGTGGACAAGCAGGGAGTTCATCACTTGCTCTTGCACTTTCACGTAAGTACGATGTCTTTGCCTCGATGGACTGTGATCTGACAACGTCGCAGGTCGAAGGCCCTCGCAATCACGGTGTGGCGCAAGTCCACATGGTCAAACCTCCCGGTCACTCTGATTACGAGTATAAGTACCTGTTTGTCGATGTCAAGGGCCACGAACGCATCTATTTGGAGAATTCCGAGGCGAACAGGTCTGCTACCGGCAAGAAGGGATTTACCTTGTTTGGAGCCAAGTGGAATTGAGACATCATCTTGGAGATGTCTCTGGAGGGTTGCGTTTACCCTTACCGTCGACAACTGAGACCATGTACAATCTGTATACTATTTTGGCATCATGAACAAATGCAACTTTGCACAAAAATGCATGAAATGAAGGATCGGCTGGGGACATTAAGTAAATGTCATAGGAGTTTCTCTTGAATTTGTACTTGATGTCAACATGGTCCCTCCTTCGATTTCGTGATATTAGCACCGCAAAATCACCTGTTACTTAAGAGAGGTGAAGTTGGAACATCGGGTTTGCACGGGGCAAGCGGAACGAGTGTTCCGATGGACCCAAGGAGATAGCAGGCTGTGGTAGCATCGATGCTACACTGTCGAAAGGTGCATCGCCAACGTGGCGGCAGCTGTCAAAGGCTATCAAATGCGCAGATATGCTTCAACGCCGGTGGGAAGGCAGTCAAGCTGAGTCAATATCAGCAGTCCCCAGCTGAGACTGGATCATGTGGCCCAATTTGGCCCTTCTGTCAGAAAGGAGCTGCTGTTGCCATTGTTGGCTTGCCACCCAAGACAACATTGATGCGGCTATCAACTCGAGGCTGGGGGTACATGCATGATCCACACCACATGTATCTTTTTTGTGCAAAGCTACGGTGTACATGGCGATTCAATTCCAAATGCATACCAGCTACCAGCTTTAAATGGCGGGGATTCGAGTTTTCCACACCCCAAGGCGAGCCTGCCTCCTCGCTGCCCTCCATCGGAGATTCGACTCCACATAGCGGCATCCGAGCAATGTAGATATCGACATCACGGAGAAGAATTGAGGCGACGGAGACCGTCGGAGGGGGTGTAGGTAAAATTGGCAGGGTAGCACGCAAGAGGATGAGGCTCTGCGATAGGGCCCAGCCTCCCATGGTCCGGGGAGATTTGGAGAGCGGGGAGAAAGGACCAAGCGGGACTGGGGTTTGGTATTGCTGAGAGGACTGAGAGGTTGAAGACGGGTTGTAGTGCGTGTGAAAAAGCATGTGAAGCTGGTCATTGCGTCACAGACAGAGGGCAGAAGGGGGGACATCGCCAGAGATACGATCAGAGGCACCGCCCTTGCGGATAAGCGGCCGGAACTTGGGGTCACAACTCACGAGCTAGTGAGAAACCCCTGCAGCGATAGCCGAACCCGATGGCTCTGGACTTGCAGGTTGCTTGTTGAGCCTCATCTCAGTTAACCTCGGCTATTGCTTGATAGCACACCAACAGCCCCCCCTCCCCCCCCCGCCCAAGCCAACGGCCACGACGCGCCACCACACCTCTCCACTTAGTCCTATTGGGCGCACCAGGCGGGTAGTCTAGAAGACTTTATTTTTATCCGGCAGTTGGCACAACCGGGCGTGTGCCCGCGCTCGCCGATGGCTGCTGAACCAAAACCCCTGCCACAGCCCAGAGATTGGCCAGATTGGCCACAGACAACAATATTCATGCAGCTACCCCACGGCGGGCAGGAACCAATATCCCCTTTAGGGGGACATTTGGGCCGAGGTACAAAAAAATGTTGGCGTTGCTTGACTGTTGCCTGAAGAAGGTCTTCTTCATGCAGGCACCTTGTCCAGCTGGCAAACGACGTTGCAAATTAGGACAAGATACGGATAGATTACGCAACTTTGTGCTGCCAGATTGAGGGCGATTTGATGCACCCCTCCACCTTGTCACCGGCAAAGTAACCTGAGAGCCCTTGTCCTCCTTTGATGCCAAAGCAACTTGCTGGTGGTCTGGTAATTCCATTGGAACGTGATAAGCGCGTTCAGGGCTGAAAGTAGCCGTGGAAAAAGGCATGGAAAAGAAACAAACATGTCGGTACTTTCAAGTATTGCCCAGAGTTTCAAGGAAAGCCTCTGCCCTATGTACAAGACTCGGGGCATCGGTAGGACGTCGGTAGGCAACGCCCTCATCATGAATTGTCGACTGTTTTGGGGAGGGCTTGGATCATGTCCGCCCCCCAGTGGCGACGGGATATCAAGTTGCGTGTCCACGGTCGCATGTCGTTTCACTTTGTTGAATCGCAGATCATTTATGCGGCAACGGTAGTGAACGTTCGGCATGCATCGGCTGTTGAATCCATGCAGGGCCACATGTATGAACCAGCATCTGCAGTATCGGCTCTTCCTACTTTGAGCATCTACGGAGTCCATTGATATCAATGCTAAACCATCTCCGTACGTGCTTGAGCGCTCGGCTAGGCTACTTGGTTTCGGCCTTTGCTGTCACAGAATCCAACATAGAGTCGCATCGAAACAACAATGTTACATGATGCCTGGAAAGTCGTTACTCTGCTCCAGCACGTCTCCCTTGCTGCCCGCAGACTCCGGTGCATCATTGTGCGGAAAGCGGTGCGGGTTCCGCCGGCACAGTATCAAGACGCGGAATTATATTTGTCATGATGTTCGTCGACCAGGTACTTTTTCGCCCAGTCTTGAGGTCGTTTAGGCCACAGGGCTGTTGAAATTTTCAAACTGCAGCGTCGCACTCGGAAAGACGGGAAGTGGCTTGAACCGTTTTCTCCGTCAAAACGGCAGAAACTTCTTGTCGTCCATTTATTGCCCTCGCCACCAGGTTTTAAACGGCTCAGTGT
The DNA here is from genome assembly GCA_030777785.1 of Beauveria caledonica. Classification (NCBI taxonomy): domain Eukaryota; kingdom Fungi; phylum Ascomycota; class Sordariomycetes; order Hypocreales; family Cordycipitaceae; genus Beauveria; species Beauveria caledonica. The sequence goes on along the minus strand of JAPFSE010000411.1, from coordinate 10,829 downwards.
CTTGCCGGCAAGCAACGTCGCGCCGCGTTGTAACCCTCTTTGGTCTTTTTGCTAAACATGCGCAAATGGGCCGTCCGGGCTGGCCATTGAATGGCGAGGTTGCCACACCTACCCACCCTATAGCGAATAGAGTGTTATGCATCGGAAGATCGATGCGGGATTCACGCAAAGGACCAGGTAAGATCAGGCCATGCATCTCTCGGGGCGGAGTAAACGCCCGCCTAGATGCGTGAATGAGGAGAGATTTCCACGACTTTGCCTTTCTTTCTTTTTTTTTTCTTTTTTTTTTCTTTTTTTTGGCTTTTTGGCTTTGTGGCCTTTTGTCGATGCAGCACGAGAAAGGGGAAGCTTGATCGCGCACCTACCTCTCTGGGCGGTACCTTTTATTATCACAATGGCGTGCTGAGATTCAACTCAGACGCTCCATGACGCCACAGTCCTGCAGAGCGCTGCTGCAGGGGCTTCGTTCATTCCGGCCATGTACCTGGCAGTTGAAACTATTCGTGTGTCATTTTGACACGTTTCTTACCTTTTTTTCTTTTTCGACTTGCGCCGGTGCTTGAACAGCTTGACAGCCCGCGTTGTACAGTCGTGCGCCGGCTATGAGCCATCTCGTAACTTGACGCAAAACACGCACACGCCCCCCGGCTCCATCTTCAAGCCCATGTCGGCAAGGATTGATTTGGGGCGGAGGACTGGGTTAGGCGAAAGCCCTAGGGGCGTTTGCTTTTCCCCAGCAAACCAGTATTTCCCCAAGATATGTATGAATTAGGAAGGACAAGGCCTCTGCCACTTGCAGTAGTTTGACGCCCAGCGGAGCAAGCAGTGGTTCTCATGGCATTGCGCTATTTGCCCAGGCTTTCCAGAGTAGGGTTGCAAGCGATTGCTCTATATCGGCTAGTATAACACCATACTTGTTCTCTCAGACGCTGCGTAGCCACTCGCTGTGCCCGTTTGATACGTGGCATGGTCTGTGAATCTTGTGGCACATAACGGTGCGCAGGAACCACTCACTTGTCACCGCAGCGCATCCACCACCAAGCTAGTACTTGACTGGCAACAGTGGTTGACTGGTAGAGATGGAAGTTGTGGTGATAGGGACCTCCGAGAATTCCCGATGCTGTGAGTCAAGAGGTACGCAACCAAAAGAAACCCCCTTGACCCATCTGCGGCGGGACCGTCCCGTAAAAAATAGAAATAGGGCCGAAACGACAGCCTACTGTATTTTCTTGAGAGCCTATTCTGCACTAGAACTTAGCGCTTGGGAGCCTGTCGAAACCCGACCAGTGACATCATGGCCTCTTCCCCCTACGTACCTACCTATCCATATTAGACGCTGATAAGAAACGTTGCGCTGCCGAAGGAGGCCCCGTTGTCGACCTCTTGCTTCCTCCCTTGCATTGCTTTGTTGATTGAGACGGGCCCAAAGGAATAGGGACCAAAAGAAAAAAAAAAAAAAAGGTCGAGTTTGGCGCTGCCCAGGAAATTGTCGCTTGCCTTTGTTCTGGCTGGGTTTTGGCAGCAACGTAGTAGCTGTTAAAAATAATTAAAAAAAAAAATAAGAAGAAGAGCGAGCGAGCGAGAGATCGAGAAAGAGCCCCCACCGAGAAACGCGTCGTCCCTCTTCGCACCCGAATTTGCCGGGCAGCGGGCCACTAAGTTAGGTTGCAATATTCTTTTCAAATTCTCCCTCTCTCTCTTTTTGAGTTTCTTTTTTTTTTTGGTCCCTTGGGCCTGAAGTAGCCGTTTCGGGTGACCACCGAGATGATGTTGGGGCCTAAGCGAGGCTCGCTACCTTGATGAACACAAAATGTGCCTCGTGCAAGCGTACAGAAACAACTGGACACTTTGTGTCGCCAAGCACATCAGCCAAGCACATTGTCTGCACGGTTCAGAGGTGGCAGCGACGATGCTGAAAATCTTTATCCAGATCTGTCTAATCGTGCCGTTCAAAAGGGTCGGGGGAACGTTTATCCATATTGACGCGGTCCCTCCAAGTTGTCACCTTGAGAACGGCCAAGAGGTTACATTCATCGTACATTGATTGACTTGGGCGGCCTTATCCTTTTATTGACTGCCGTTCCAATACTTGGCCGCTCACGGTGAGTATACCTGCCTACCAAGACACTCGTCGGCCTTGGCTTACAATATACATGGGCCAAACATGCATCCCCCTCTTTTCTGGACGTTTTCTCACGTCTTTTGATGTACTCAATTTCCTCCGTCGTATATTTGACCTTCTAAATAGGTGGTGGCGTCGGCAGTGCTGACGAAACAAAACATGTTCCCCAGAAAAGGCATTGATTTTGAGGGGCGTCTCGGTTGAGCGAGGCGAATTTCCCCGTTTTCCTGGGGGGTGGGGGGGCTAAGTTCGGGGAAGCCGGCCATTGGCCGGCCTTTTTTCGAAGACACCAAAATAAAGCACCCAACAGATGGAATCTTTACAGACGAGCCAAGGCGCTATCAAAAGCTAGCGAGAATGCGGACGCTTTGCTATCTTTGGGCGCCCGTTTTTTTCTTTGGTCTCATTTTTTATTCGCGATAACTCATCATCTTTCCTGCCTTGGATCGGTCTACATCCGCACCCACCCCCCTTACCCCCCAAAAGTTACTGCAAAAGTCCTATTCCCCAGAAACTCCGGTTGACCACAAGCTCCCGACTAGTTTTAGTATTTTTTTCTTCTCCTGTCTAAGCGTCATGTCAAAGAGGAAGAAAAAAAAGGCGGATATTCATCACGCACGCCCCCATGACAAACATGATCATCAAATCTCGGCCCTTCTATTCACATGTTTCGACGCCACCGAGGCTTGTTGTCTTTTTGTCTTTGCGATTCCTTACCAATACTGACTACTGATATGCATCTCCACCCCCACACTTTTTCTTTGTCGTTATCCGTGGCGTACAACTGCAGCGTTATCAATCAAGATAAGGACAAACTGCAACTTGTTCTACTCCATTCGGGTGGAAAACTTGCCGTTGAGAACGTGCAGAGCTCAAAAAAAGACATCATTACTGCCGCGGGACTATTCGTCCCCGAGAAGCTGGTACGAGTGCTTACAAAAGATTGACTCGACTCGGCGGCAACTCTTCCAAGTCTTAATACCCTATCCACGTCGTTCCCCTTTCGGTCAATGCGGCGATACCAGGCCTTGAGCACCAATCATGTCGATTCGCTGCCTGATGACCAAGAACCAGACTGACTGGCCGGGACACAGCGAGGCGGGTCGGATAGACACTCCCGTCCTGTCAGAAAAAGACAAAAGAGGCCCTAGTTAATCTATCCGTAGACGACAACGAGCTAGATTGTTCGTGGCTTGCAAGGGTTTTGGGCCAGTGATGTGGCGAGAATGATGGATTACAGCCTCGCTTCGCTGGCAACGTGCTGCGTTGGCCAAAACGAGAGGCTTCGCAAACCCAGCTTGGCCCGCGGATGCCGTAATTACCATCGAGCCCCGGCCCGTTGGTAATGAGCATCATGGGCTATCCGGGGGGTGAGGAAGGTTTGTGGCTAGCTAGGTCGAAATGAGCATCATGGGCGCCGCCTTGGACGACATCACCCTTCAGCCCCTTGCTATCAACCACCACCATCCAGCCTGATTCTCAGGCTGAGCTGAGAGCGGGCGACTTTCTAAAGTCCTCTATTAACCCCCCCCCCCCCCCCTCTATCCGCTTTCTTGCGTAGCCGAAGCAGCGCGAGTCTACCTGCATGCAGCTAATAAAAAAACGCTGGCCGAGCTACAGCAAACAGGCATCATCATTCTTTACGGGCACCAAACGCAACCAAGCCAACGGGTTTCCCGAATGACCTTGGCAAATCGGGTGCTACGCCGGGCAAGGTCAAGGTCGTCATTCGAAACGCAAGGGCGGACAGCTTCGACACAGTTGACGAGTCTCCAATCTGAAAGGCGGTATGTGTTTTATCTAGACATTGTTTTTTGTGGTTGGTGAGACAATGTAGCCGCTACGGGAGGGGCCCCGGAAAGCGCCCCCGCTAGTTGCGGGAAATCTGATGACGAGCGGGAAAAGCAGCAAGGGGCGCTGATCATGAGCGTCATTAAGGCGAGACAACATGTGCAATTGTCTTTACTTCATGTTCGAAATTTCTTACAGTGGCAAGTGGTGGATGAGGAAGCTTAAAACGGGAAGGGGGAAAAAAAAAGAAAAAAAGAAAGAAAATATGTTGCAGAATCAGATAATCTGTACAAGATGGAGCAAGTCGCAGGCTCCCAATGAAGAAACCCGTCTCCTCTCGCTCGCAAAATGCTAGCTGCTTCTCACCTTCGATCCTTACAGTCAAAATAAGTACTTGCCAATCGTGTAATATCCACGCGCCGCCATGACTGCTTACATCCCCCTCACCTTTTTCTTCTCCAGCTTTTTTTCCCTTCACCGACGGGCCAGACGCGCAGCCACAAGTAATACCAGTTGCAACCCTCCTACCCCCCCCGCTGCCGCGCCACCTCCGCATAGGCCAGCGGCCAAGGACAAGTAAAAGAAAGAAGTAAAAAATACCACTTTGAAGGCAGGTTGGCGGAGGTGCCTGGGACATATATGCATGTATAATTACAGGTTATATGCGGCGTCTTGTTATGGACAGCCACGCGTTGATATAGTGGCAAGAATAAGGACGGCATCTACATTGGACTAGTGGAAAAGAGCGCATGTGGCAACGGCCCATCGCTCTGTGAAAAGAAAAAAATTAAATTGCTTTCTGTTCAACGGCTCATCGCGATCGGGACTTGTTCTCTTTTTTTTCTCTCCGGGCCGCAGTGTGCATTGGCACAAACTTACCGAAATGGCCCTCGGTGTGGGAGCTCCGAGGCCTGCCGCTCGGCAGCCGAGGACATGGTCGGCGCCAGTTACTCAACACCTACTATCCGGACCGGCACGTATGAAAGCCGACGCCTTGTAATGAAACCGTTCTTCCTGAGCTTCCCTCCCCCGATTTTCAGTTTGTGAAATACAAGTGGCCGGCACCTCTTCTGTAGTTGGCATTTTCCTTCCAGATCCCGAGGTATGCGTTTCAACTCAATTTCCAAATTTCGGCTCAACGGAAAACCAAAATAAACCAAAATAAACGACAACCAAGTGGTGGCGCATCTACGTTGACCAAAAAGTTCTTTAGACTTGGAGCCGTCTAGAACGATGCCGCCGATCTGGATAACAACGTGCTGATCCTGTTAATTAATGAGGGGCATGGCGCTGGTGTGTGTGTGTGTGTGTGTGTGGGAGAAGAACAGAATGCAGCCAAGCCATAAAAATACAAGGACGCGTCCTCGAATATAAATCGCCACCATTTCATTTTGCGAGCGCTGCTACCACTTATTCGCTAAATCACGTTGTTTTACTTTCTGTTCATCTGCACAGGTCGGCTCATGAGATGGGAGAGGGAGGGGCCACAACTCTACGTATACTGTAAACGTACTATAAACGTAATACATTGAATGCCGATTTTCAATCTTGCCGCCAGCCAACTACCGTTTCGTCTTTTGATTCGGCTCTTTATTCCCGTCACTAAGAATCTATTACGGCAAAGTGACTAAATACATGATTATATAAATAAAAAAAAAAAAAAAAAAAAAAAAAAACTCACCGCGTCAAGAGTGGGAAGAGGACCACAACATCGATAACCAGTAGTACTATTCACCAAGCTTTCCATCAACTACCATCAGGCTATATCCTCTGTGTTGATTCCCCTACGTTCGTTCAATGGCCTCCAGCCTCCGGGAGTTGATTCTGCAAGCCTTGCAGCCTTCCAGGTTCACAACTTTTGAGCCGGTCGTCCGTCTCCCGCCTGTCATCGGCTCAACCACCACCTCCGCCACCACCACCCTCCTCATCAATCCCGTGCCGGCTCCAAACTATGCACGCCCCGTTTCCCCCGTTTCCCCGTCCGTTCTGTCTATTCCATCCGATAGCTACTTTGTATCCATCTCTGCCCTGCTTCCCACCGGCATATCAACAAAAAAAAACCCTTTACAATGGCCTGTTTTTTGTCCCCCGACAACTGATGTTGAAACCCCCACAATCGCTACTACTTTTTACCACCGCTTTTTCCCCTTCCCCCGGTCATCCATCCTTGTCATTTTTAGGTAATATGGACTACAAAGAAAATCAATTTCATACCAAGCCAGGTTCTTCAAACCCCCCCCCCCCCCGCTTTTGCCGAAAATCGGGAAAATGTATGGCGCCCAGCGAATGACGACATGCAATGAGCGAGTGGTGCGGGCGAGCGCTGGGGCCGAGATGCTGGGCGGCGGGCGGCCCATGGGATGGGTCCGACCGTCTGACCTCCACACTGCCACCCCGTGGGCTGCCCACGTTTCCTACTAGCCTACTTTCATCGTGCACATGTCAAACAGATTAGCTGGACGAGGCGTGAGAAATTGAGAACCCGTGTGTGTGCCTGCCTGCGTGGACGGTGGTGGCTGTGCCCATCTTGGTGTGTGTGTGCTTGCTTGCGCCCAGATTGGCTGTTATCAGTCCACGAGTCACTGTCATCAACTGAACAAGGGCGTGCCTGCCATGTCTGCACTGTTTGGCTGACTGTCCGACGCTTTCTACAGACGGTGCGCTGGGATTATTCATGTCCAGAAAGTGTCTGTTATATGTGTATTGTTTGGCTGTCTGTCTGACGCTGCCCACTGAGGGTGCGTTGGGTTTATCCATGTCCATAAAAGTAGTCCAAATATTATCCCTTTGCTAAAGCAGCCAGAGAGAAAAGTAAAATAAAAAGTAACAGTATGAATGCGCCAGGAAGTGGTGATGTCTATATCCGTTTCGTTCCTAATCCGTTCCTATCCGGTTTGTCCCAATGTTTTTGTCACGCAAAGAATGCGAGTTTCCACAAGCAATCGAAGAAAAATGGAAAACCAATTCAAAAGCAAGATTTGTACACCTGCGACGTGGCTGCCTCTCTCTGTGGCACTGCCGGTACAGAGGGGAAGCGCCTGTCCGTGTGCACCCGTAAACGCCAGTGTCTATCCTTTAACCGTCTATGTTCCCAATTCGTAAAGTCGTCGTCGCGGCGGGTGTGAGGCGGCTCCTAAGCGCGATCCATCAAGTCGCCGCCGGCGAGACTGCCAGTAGCAGAGCTACGACCGCTGTGGGCATTGTAGCCCTCCGAGAGGAGATCCTGCACGGCAACCTTGGGAGGCTGCGGCACGGGTAGCTTTCTCTGATTGCCGTCGGGGCGGCTGAGGATGTCAGTTAGAGACATGCCGTTGCTGCGCTGAGTATTGCTCTGGTGCAAAATCGGAGCAAAGGTGGGTGTCTCCAGATGAGGTTCCATGGGCGCCAGAGCGGGAGTCGCGTGCTGCAGAGACAGATTGCGCAGGCTGGGCAGCTCGTAGCCGGAGAAGGGACGAAGGCGAGGCGAGTGCGCGGGCGTAGCGATAGGCGTGTGATCGGGAGTGGGAGACAGAGAATCATGAGAAAACGTGGGAGAAGAGGGCGCGGTAGAGTTGGGCGAGTTGGGACGCGAGCGCTTGACGTGGCGGAGCGAGCTGTGGTAGTGATCGTCGCCGTGGTCCTCACCCGAGTGGCTTCTCGACATGTGGTAAGAGCCTAGGCCAGCAGGATTGCCGCGAGGGTGGTGGGTACCGTTGCTGTAGTAAGGGTGGTGACGAGCCGAGTGGCCGTGTCCCAGATTCTCGCGCTCGACCTGGTGAGCAGCCTTGGCGAGCATGGAGATGTCGCCGCCGCGGCGGTCACTGTAGTGGTGAGCACCAGAGTGGGGAGAGGCAAACGAGGCAAACGAGTGAGGCGGCGAGACGTTGGGGGAGTGAAGAGTGGAAGTGGGAGCCGAACGAATCGTCTTGGGAGCCGGGGGAGGAGCCATGAGTCCCTCCGAATGCATGTGTAGAGGCAGAGCGTGATGGACGGGATGCTGGTGGTGGTGATGTTGCTGCTGTCCCTTGTTACCACGGCGAGAGTTGGGGTTGTTGTGAATTCGCGAGTGCCTAGTTAGCTCATCGGAGCGGGAGAACTTCTTGGAGCAGCCGGGAAACTGGCAAGCGTGGGGCTTCTCGCCAGTGTGGGTGCGAATGTGTCTTGTCTGGTGCTCGAGGCGGTGGAAGGCCTTATCGCACAGAGGGCACTTGTAAGGGCGAGGCAGCTCAGTGGTGCTAGTGGACTCGGCAGCCTGGGCAGTAGGTAGAGGGCCGTTGGGCTTGATGATACTGACGGCGGCGGAAGCCATGTCTCTGTCACCTCGATGAAGGCTATTGGTTGAGTTGGAACCTAGGGGTTCTTGTTGTTGGTAAAGTACGCTCGAGATCTCGACCGCTGACTTTGCTCGTTGCATGTGATCGATGTGCGGCGAGCAGATCCCAACGTTTTGCGGGGACTTGTATGCGGAGGAGATGCCAGGCAGTGTCTGGGGCGTTGCTTGGGGCAATTCAAAATAACGAGATTAGACGATGGCCGTCGAAATGTCGAGTTTGTTTCGAAGCGTGTGCGGAAACGAATGTTGGGAGAGCGTGCGTGGTGGTGTTGGTGGGTGAGATGCTGGAGTAAGTTTGGATGGAAAGAAACGGAATCTTATTTTTTTTTCTGCACGAGGGGATGGGGGAGAGGGACAGGTTATAAAAGGCGGGTTCGGGGGGTGACGGGTACACCTTGGAGAGTCTTCAGAGGTACCGCGATGGCACAGGCTGGAGCAGGCACATGCTTGCGGCCCACCGCAGTCCTGGAGGGGGACGCTGAAGGAGCCCTACAGCGGCCCTCAGCAGATGCTTCGGGGATGGGGGTGGGCGGGACGAAGCAACCGGGAGTCGTGCGAGGTACATGTCGGCGTTTGAGGTCAGGTACCTTTTGGCAGAGACTCTGTTTTTTCTTTTTTTTTTTTTTTTTTTTTTTTTTTTTTTTTTTTTTTAATTCCCACACTTTGCGAAGCGCAGTTTGGGCTGTGCACGCCCCTCCCTGAGCGCCCAGTCACACACCCCCAAAGCCCAAAAACTGGGGCAAGACGACTGCGGCATTCGTGGTGGGTTGTGGAGTTTTTGGGGCCACGCAGCACTGTCCGAGACAGCTGGAGCTTGTCCTGGGGAAGAAACAGCGTGCAACTGCACAGCCCTGGGGAGAGGGGAGAAGAGGCTTTGATAGCAGGAAGTGATGGGCGGATGGAGGGCCTGATTGCGCCAACGATCCCCAGAAGAGCGCCAGACAGCCAGCCCAGTCAATCATCCAGTCATCCAGTGAGGTGGACGAGCCCTGAAAGAGTGCTAGCAGTTTGGCAGCAGAAGAGATAACCCAAGTAGAAAATTCTTTCCGACACACCCCTCCCCTCCCCTCTCCTCCTGCCCATCCCCCACCACCTTTCCCCTTCTCCCCAGTGATACCGTCCCCTTCGGCACTACGGCGGGCTTCTCATGAGGATTCTCAGGTGAGATTTCTCATGCCTTCTCCACTGGACGAGGGAAAAATAAAGCTCTTCCTGCTCCGCGCGCCAAAAAGTAACTCCAGAGGCTGGCCCGGGGGGGCTTGACCAGGCAGCAATGCAAAGGGCGGAGCGGTGCTCCTGTCGTGCTGGGGACTGATTGGCGGCCCATTCCAGCCAGCACAACCACTTGCCGCCTTGTATTGTACCGAGTACTACTATTTTAATGGAGCACATATCAGTACGGATACATACCCAGGCAAAAGGGCCCAGGTCAGGCATCTTTTAGAATGGGCTTGATAGCATGGAATTGGGATGCATGGATGGCTAGGTAGATGGATGGTTGCGACAGAAGCAAGTACCCTGCCGGCCAGACCGCAACACAACAGCCCAGTACGGAGTAGTCCGTAGGAAGAAAGAAAGAAAGAAAGAAAAAACAAGAATAAAAAAAGAAAAGAAGGAGACGACACCATCGTCTCTGCAGTCTGGTCCTCATCTGGCGGTTTCGGGTCTTTTTGCCTCTTTGGCCCAGGATTGGCGAGCCCATGGGGAAGCTGTCCCCCGGTTGCGTTCCATCAACCATATCTCCCAGCAAAAATCGACGGGACGGGGAAGCCAGGTGAGACATGCCTGGTACGACAGACTCAACGAGTCAACACCGCCAGTCCATTGTACCATCGCGGTAGCCCCAAGTCTCGGTCTCCGTTGTCGACACTCCCTCCCGGCCCAGGTGCAGTCTGTACCTGACAGTCCCCCCCTATATATCCGCCAGCTGCCCCTATAAGCCCGCCTGTAACACGTCCGCTCACGGGCTGTGACTGGCTGGCCAGACGTCGTTCCCTCGCCTGGGCCGATTGAGCAAGTTACAGCAGGTACACAGGATCGCCATCGTCTTACCCCGTGTTTTCGAATCTCGCAATCCTCGTGCGAGAAGATGAACTCAAGCGAAGGGGACAAGAAGTATTGTTGCTATGAAAAAGAAAAAAAAAGAAAAAAAAAAGGTAAAAAGAAAAAAGAAATGCAGGGGTTTGATCGGAGCTCGGCCCGCGGCCATCGACGGCAAGACACTCTACTGGTGCCCTTTGTACCTTGTCTGGCCTTCCCGGGGTCAGCCCAATTCACTCCCATTATTACTGCTGGGATGAGCTCCTTGGTGGACGGGCATGACCGGGGAAGAGTAGCACCGGGCTGCATTATCTGGTGATGATACAGAGGGCAAAATTAACAGAAAGCAAAAAGGCCCTTTGTCATGCATGTCATAATTTGGCCTTTTTGACTAGGTCTTGCCTTATTTACCATTAGCGTTGATGTGGTTGACGTTGCATGACGGGACGATGGGCCTTGGAGCTGCAAAATTTTCCAAGATTGATAGTATCATGCTCCTTTGATTAACTGGTGCATTTGGGCTGGCGGATTGAAGCAGACACGCAGCGTTGCATCCGGCCTCTT
>JAPFSE010000410.1:0-16321 GCA_030777785.1 Beauveria caledonica | reverse complement strand
TTGTTTGATGAGAATCGAGAACACAGCTCATCCCAACAAAGCCATCCTATTGGTCTAGGATTTGTGGGGGAACAAGTCGACTTCTGATGGAAATGGTGCAGAGCCGCCAGACGGGCGTACTCAGTGGCATTCTGCGGTGGCTCGTATCCGCAAAAATAGAATCGTCCGGATTTCAATAGACTCATTTCGTCGTTGCAACGAAGGGAAAAAAAAAACGACTGGTGATGCGACCAGAGTATCAGGGTAGCAGCAGGGAGACGCTGTGTCATGTCATTCAGACCGTCGCGACGTATGATTCCCCATATCACGACCACGCACGCAAACGCAAAGTCACCAGGGGAAAATAGAGGCAAACCTTTTTAATCAAAAAGTACACCATATATTTTTTAATCAAAAAGGACACCATATATGGCATATATGGGTCTGACGGGCTAATTCCCAGCAAACCCCTTGATTTTCTTTTGTTGTCCTTTTGCAAGCAGCGCAGTCCAGCAAATCGAGTTGCGCCACGACGTGAAGAAGAAAACCAGGCGCATAAAGAAAAAAGCCCACACTACGTACGTAACACAGGAATAGTCCATTTGTGGAGGCAAACAAATCAGTTATTATAGCCCTACTCTCCCCACAGTCTTTAAAATTCCCTTCTTCTTCTTCTTCTACTTCTTCTCCTCCTCCTCCTAACAGAGATGCATTCCGCGTGCTCCGTACCAATAGATAACTGCAGATAACTGCATCATCATCAGGTCCCCCCCTCCACAAATTCAAGATTCCTGCTGCGGTCCAGGTTACGAGTTATGTGGGGTATCGTTCGGGCTCCAAACAGCGAATGTGGCCCGTCAAATGGGACGACATTTTGTGTGATGTGATGCGTAATGGAACTCCCGATGGGTTCTTTTGGATGCATCGGATAAAGGAGGGGGGAAAAGGCCTCGGATCGTAGATTTGTACTTTCGTTGGGGGATCCTGTGCATCGAAGGAATGATAGCACAGATGTGGTGCGGGAACACAATTGTGCCATCAGCATGCGGCGTCATCTTGATACGTCATCTAGTCTCATCACCTCTTTTACGACTTGCTCACATCATCCTTTGTAAATCCAACCAGACTTACCGAAAAAAAAAAAAAGACCCCGCATAGAAAATAAAGTTGAATTTTTGTCAAGAATCATGCAGCGTTGAGTGCCTGCGGTTGGCCCCCCCTCTCCTTCCCTCCAAGCTTGTACGACTGCCCAATGTCTCGGCTGTTGGGAGCCAGTCTTTTTTTTTTTTTTGCCAACAAACCGTAACTTCTCATTCACACTCGAGTCATAATTCTAGTTAGGACCCCTTGACCCCATCTTGCTCAAGGCAGCTTAGCGCAATCTCGGTTTGTCATATCCCAATGTTTTTTTTTTCCCTGTTCTTTTGCTTGCCTCCGCCTTGTCGCAACCCGACCAAGTGGTACGTGACAGCTTGTCCCGTTGGGAGAGTTCCAGACCGACAAACGGGCCGCCACAGACGCCGCCTCTTTTTCAGCTCGCTTGGCCTCTTTCCCTCTTTTCCTTTGTTGATCACGTCTTGCATTCAATAGTGCCAAATCTGCTTGCTTGCGCCATCTCGAGTAGAATGCAGCCTTTTTTTTTTTTGGCCTCGTCAATTTGAAATGTCTCTGCCGGCGGTCTGGGGTCCCCAGATACTCCAGCTTTGAATCAGCCCTGCCTGTACACGGCAGCAGCAGGCTACACATGCCATTTCTCCTGCGGGGTGTCTGTCGTCTCTTTTCCTTCCGCTTTCTTGCGCCAAGATTTATTTTTCCTCATCTCATTTCAGACAAGATGAGCCAGTGCAGATAGCACTGCCCACCTCGTCGTCACACAAGGTCACCACCTGTCTGACCCAGTCAACCCTCGCACCGGAATTTCCATGACAGTGCCGGACAGGGGTATTCGCCATGGTCCGCCAAGCTTTTGGGGGATTTTCTACTTGGAAAAAGATATCCATTTAAAAAATTCATTTTATGGGGGGGGGCAAGACGTGCATCTCCTAACCTCTTTAGGCATTTCTGGGGCGGCGCAAGATCTGAGATCTACTGGCACTACTGGCACTACTGGCACTCCCTGGTCGCGCCGTCTCAAGCCGACGCAGCCGTCTGACTGGCGGGGAACTTCGGGATCCCAACTCACCACTCACGCCCCCAGGCCATGGCCCCCCTTCCCCTGCGGCACTGCTGCCTCCTTGCCAGACGAATGAATGGTGCTTGCTGTGTGGTGCCAAGTGTCCTGCCATTATTATTAGGAGGGCCCGCGGACAACAAGGGAAATAACGCCCAGCGCATAACGAGACAACGAATTGCGACCCGGCCTCCCTTTTCCAAGCCTTTGGTCCCCTGAAAGCTTCGTGACAAACAAACGGGGCTGGCGGCAGAGCAGCTTGAAATTGGCTCGCCGCAGAACAAACAAAGAGAATAGTCTATTTAGGCCATGGTGAACAGGTCAAGCAAGTCATCGCAGCTCTCGCGCTCCCCGGGCAATGCAACATGGCCCTGCATACAGCATTGTCGCCAAGGACCCCTTTCTGTCCTTGCCGTGATCATGACAATTACTCCAGCTTCAAGGGGCAAATTGTTCTTGCAAGATTCTAGACGTGCCACGGTACAATGCGCCAGAAGATGCCCAAGGTAGTGCTGGCCTTACTTGCGCCGATTCGTGCTTTCCAGTGGTGCAGCGCTCCGACCAAATTCTCTTGTCAACAGAAAAGCCTACATCTTTTATCCGCCTCCCTAATAAAGGGCTCCATTGCGGAGAGGAACCGGCGTCGTGGGGGCCGCGTGTCCCTCGAACGACCTTTTGTCTCTTGATGTTTGCCCTATCCGTACTCGGAGCTGCCTAGGAGCCGTTGACCATGTCCCAGGCCATGAGCAACAATGGTGAAGGAATCTGCGTCAGGCCCGGATCGGCGTCTGGGGCAACATGGCAGGAGCCTGGGCCAACATGCGAACACGAATTCAAAGCACAACCGACACCCTGCTATGATTGACCTTTCTGCCCCCGCGGAGAGGACCCATGGGGTGACTCTTGTCCCGTGCGCTGCTCAAAGAAAGAGGTCTACCAGTATTATTGTCAGTGCTTCAAGACAATGACGGTTTGCTGTTCGTGACCACCATGTCTCTGAATGGCTGGGTCCGGAGCAGTGCCGCGGTGCGTTGGGCTTGGCCTGTGCAGTGGCGAACGATTGCCTTGACTTTGTAATGCCTGGACGCCGGGTCCCGAAAAAGTACAACAAAGATGCAGTTTGCCCTCAGAGTTTGAATCGAAAAATAAGAAAGAGAAAAAACATGATAATCATCCTGGACGGTGGACCTAAACAGGCAATTGCACGTACCCTCCCCAGCCGCCTGATCCAACTACCTAGTATAGCTAGCTAACAGTTGGCAGCCTGCATGCACTTGGACTTTTGCGAGTAATTCACACGAGATACACGCAAAACATGCATCTACAACATGCGATAAAAGGTCTTTGGTTGACTGTGTCACCGCCCGAGGTCCACTTGGTACGGCAATGTCGCGGGATGACCTCGAGTCGAAATGGGGTGATGAAGTGTGTCAATTCGGTTCTTCTGGAACGATCCCCGCCTCCTCTCCGCGATGCTGTGCCTCACATGCCAAGAGCCATCCGCCCCAGCGCCCGACACGCTCCAGTTAATCATAGTGTCCGTTGCATGTCGCGTCTGCCACGTCAGCCAATTATTGCTTCAAGATGCAAACAATGTCGACAACATGGATGCTTCTGCTGCCAATAATCAATTAATAAGAAAAAAAAAATTGACCTTGGTATGGAATCGCAACAGCCCATGGCGTCTTTGTCGGGGCCAGTCTCCCCGCCGAGTCTATGATACGTATCAGTAATAATTACCTAAAACAGGCCAAGCGAGGGATTCCATATCCTGGCACCTGGGTTCCGGGGAGCGGGTTCGGGGCAAGGCGTACTCGTACACACCAGTGCTGCGCGCGGTGGCCCGGAGTTTTCAGCCCAGAGCTCTCTGCGGGATAGGTTGATGGCAATGACGCCAGTGGGTGATTATCAGGGCCCCCGTTTCGCGATGACTGACAGCAGGAGGAATAGTTGGCCACGTGCCCAACCCGCGGCCGTCTCATCAAAGACTCCAGCAAGAGGGAACAAGTTGGCAGCTTGGATGTTCCAGCTCCAGAGTCCGGACGCCTCTGTGGCGGAACGAACCTTGGCGGAGACGCGGGGCTCCGCTCGGTGCTCGGTATCCGAAAATATCAAGAGGCGGCGATGATAATAATCTGGACAGGAATTGATGTTGGCGTGGTACGGAAAGTATTTGGATCGAATTTGGATACTTTGGAGTGAAAAGAAATACATGTAGTGACTTAAAGCAACAAGCTAATTGGCAGAAAAGGACAAGTCCCTCTGGGTACCTTTTCAGCCGTTTGGGTCAAGTACTGCGCCAACAGAATTTCACGGTTATACTGAGCAAGTACTGTAATGCAGGCCACGGAATTTCAAAACAATGCAAATAAATAGCAATTACCAAAAAAAAATGCAATGTATTTTCAGCTGGGGAAATACTCGGCAGGTGCTTTGTCCTTGAAGCCATCCCGCCAGGCCCTGGCCCAGCATCACCGATAACCTCGCGTCGGCATTGTCCGGCGATTTATGCCGGGCCAGTTTCGTCTTTTATAGAGGACGAATAACGTATGAAAGAAGTGCTGGCGGGTGCTTTCTTTTTCCCTGTAGGCGAAAATAAAAAACATTCGGAATCTGGTTATCCGTACATAACGTTACTGGCGGTGTATCTCTGTACAAACGCACATTCACACTGACGATTACGCTTTGTTCGGCCAAACCCCTGTTGTCCCATTGTTTTGCGCCTAATTTCAGATGTCCGTCAATCGGCCCTTTGCTCGCTGCAACCATGCAGATTCATCTAGAATGGCGCTGGCCCCCTCGATCCGATTCATCTGGGCCGGTCGCCTCGCACCTGGCCAAGGAAGAAAAAAAAAGAAGAAAAAAAGGCAAAAATAAAGAAAGAGAAATCACTACCAGTATCCGTACTCCATAACTAGAGTCTCCCACTACCTAACCCACGGCGCCTGTGCCAGCCGCTAAAATTAGAACCAACTCGGCAAGGCCGTTGGGTGTGTGTGAACCGCATGAATAGCAAAATATTCGGCCCAATGGGGAAAGCTCTCGTCCGCCCAATGGCCCGTTTCTCCCTGCCTCTGCCAAGTTGGTGATGCCTCGTAATGGAATCCATCCAGCTGAGACTACCCCAGTTCTGTTTTGCCCATTCTTTCCCCTGGGTGCCTGGCTAATTAACGGCCATTGGCTCGTTACACCAGGCATCACCGTTGCGGCTCTGCTTTACCCCTCACTTCTCAGCTGGCCTCGCATCTTCCTCCCTCCTGGTTATTACGGGGCGGCCGCTCCAATATTATGCTTCCTTTGTGTGTACGAGGGGGGGCTTGTCTGTGTGTTGTGTGTGTGTGTGTGTGTGTGTCTGCGCGTGTGTGTCTGTGTGTGTGCGCTTTCCGTCTCAATTCAAACAAGTTCTTGTTTTGTGCAGGCAGTATCATATCCCAAGAGCTGTACTTGTTCGCGGTTTCTGTACTCATTGGCCGCGCTGTGTGGAGAATCAGAGCCGTCGGGCAAAACTACAAACCCCCTGGTTTCCTTGGTGAGAACAACACTAGCTCTCAAACGCCCTCGGTGCTTCTGGCCGAGAGAAGCCTTCTCGAAATTGACTCGTCTTTGTTAGTATGAGTCCCAGCCTCTCCCACATTTCGCCTTGTGCTCGCCTTGCCCATGGATGGAGCTCGCCGCCGGGGGCATGAAAGCAAATGTTTCAACCGTCCCCTCATCTTCCGGCAAGGACAACATGGCGGTCCAGGTACCAGTACTTGGCAACGATGAACATCATCGACGACGTCGCCGTCGTCGCTCGGCGGCCCCCGGAGTCACGGTGGGTAGCCGCCCGACCGTGCTGTCCGCCTTTGTCCTCTTGCAAATTTTTTGGCAGGACCCATTGAAAAGCCAAGATCACAGCCATCTCTATCAAACCCCCCCGTTCCAAAGGGGGGGGGGTCTTTCCAAAGCACGATGGAGTCTTGTTGTTGGACAATGGGGCCGCTTCTTTCTAGGCTCTCGAAATGCCTCAAAACCCGCACACTCCGCTGAGAAGCAGGGGCAACTCGAAAAAAAAAAAAAAAACTTGCGAAATAAAGGAGCACACAGAAGCTGCGAAGCCATGCTCATGACGTACTGGTATAACGCAATCCTCCCTTGATGCAGCTCATAGCATCAAGAATTGACGTCGGTCCCGTTACGCACGGCCATTTGAGGGTGACAGGATCGGCATCTCTAACATTCAAATACTGCCTTGCTGCAGCGCAACCCCAGGAGCTCCGCACATCTCGGAATCTGATTACAGCTCGTTACGACTTGCCCGAATGAAATTGATTTCAAGGTCGGCCCGCGGGCAGGCTGAATCAACGCCTCCAAAAATGGTACGTGTTCACGGCACGCAAAAAAAAGAGAAAAAAAAAAGAGAGAAAAAAGAGAGAAAAAAGTTGGGCTTGCAGGGCTAAAAAGCTTGGCTCCGAGCATGTTTTCTTGAGCCAGCCTCTTCTATTACCTGCCAGCCCGCTGTTGAATCATACCTATTAGCTGCTAGCTGGCTGTTGTAAAGCGTAAAGTGTCGGTCTGCCTGACAAAGTCTGATTAGTACAGACGTCAGGGACCCCAGAAAAGGTAACGAGACCCAGTTTGGGGCATTATTCTCGGCGCCATTCGTGATGCGGCCTCTCTGGTACGGAGTAGTCTACCTACTCATTACTCGTACCAAGGGGTGCAAAAGCAAAATGAACGACCTTCACCCAGCGGGGCACTATTGAGAGAAAAGTAAAAGCCACCCAGCTAGACCGCTAAATTCGGGGGTGTCTCTATTTACCAGAAGCATAGTGTAATTTTGATCCAGGGCCGCTTGCTCGGGAAAATCAATCTCAAGTCGCTATTGTCATTTCCTGACGGGAATTGAGATGGTGACATCGGCTTCTGACGATGGCTCTAGATCTGGGGTAGATTAACCTCGCCCCCACCTTGTCACGTCGCAGAACATGCTTCCCAACAAAAGCCTGCCATATTCACGCGTACCAGTACGTCATGTTATGCTCGCACTTGCTTACTGGCAATGTGATGAGAAAATTAGACAATACTAATCACGGGTGATGTGAGTATGCTACATATGACTGGCTGGGGAGCAGGGATGGCACGCGCGTGACGTCCAAAGCAATGAGACTTTACTACACGTACCGAGTACAACATCCCTCGCGTTGCCAAACTTGATCAACATCCTGGCTCAGGGCGTGTACTAGTAGTTTCGATCAAGTGTTCACCTGGCCAGAAGTCGGACAGTTCTATCTCGGAGTTATGGAACATCTCGCCGCGCTGCACGGCGCCAAATGACGCCGCGTCTCCGGCACGCCACCATAACACGACCGGGCAAGAGCTAACCCGGGCTTGGTTTTCAAGGCTGTCTCTGCTCTCAATTTCTGCTACATAAATAGACTGATATTTTTAATGCGGAAATCAGGCGGAAACCCTCCCATCAGACCTTTTCATCGTCTCATTCTTCGCTGCCAATTCAGCCATGTCCCCGCCCACCGCACATCTACGGGTTGCGCGGCCTACCGACGACATCGACGCCATCCTCCCGTTCTACCGGGACGGCCTCGGCTTTGAGATCCTGCTCCGCTTCGCTGACCACGCCGGCTTTGACGGCGTCATGCTGGGGTGCCGCGGCGCCGCCTACCACCTCGAGTTCACGACCAGGCGAGGGCACGTCGCTGGCCGCGCCCCGACCGAGGACAACCTGCTGGTCTTTTACCTCGACGACGACGCCGCCTTCCGCACGGCCGTCGCGCGCATGCAGGCGCAGGGTTTCGAGGCCGTGGCCAGCTTCAACCCGTACTGGGACCAAAAGGGCAAGACTTTTGAAGATCCGGATGGCTATCGGATCGTGCTGGCCAACATGGCCAACCCCGCAGTCTAAAGACAATGGGCGGGCGGGGAGTCGACAAAAATGAGAGAAAAGATGGTTATATACAAAATCAATATTTATTGGGCAATGAATTTCGGACAATATGGACAATTGTCTTCTTTCCGGGGCCAAGGTCGAACTTGCGCCATTTTAGTTTCTGCTTGCAAATCGATCGACCAGATGCCTATGCAAGCCAACGTTGCAGATGACTAACTGAGACTCGAAATCTGTCGTTGTTCGTCACATTTGTCACATTCGTCAGTGGCTGTAATACTATAATTACCACCCTGCGTTCCAATTCCAAGACGGATATCGCAGTGTGCCCTGGTCCGGTTTGCTAGGCCACAATGACCTACACCTACTGATTGATAGCTTCCACCAGTCCGCGCATCTACCGACCAGAGTCCCCATGTATGTTGCTGCGAGCGCTTCTCTACTGACAAGGATATATCCGACGGCATAGTTTTGTCACCCGTAAGCTGTTTTCGCTTCTTCAAGCTCTGTTGCTGTCTTTGGGAGACCCCACAGCGCAGGCCGTTTCATCTTCCATTTACAATGATCCAGGTAATTTGGCCCAGGTGAGCCTCGACCCCGTATAGCCACTCACTTCATCATGCATGCATGAATCCAAGCATAGCCAACTCAGGTTGCTGCCTGACTCTGCAACAAGTGAATCGCAGGTTTGATTCGCTGTTCTTTGCCACACCAGTTGCTCTACCTCATTCCATTTGCCATGACATCTGGCTTCGCTCCATGCGGTCGGCGACCTGTAGGTGCCGACTCCCCCACACTTCAACTTGGCTGGATAGAGTTGGCACGCCATTCTCCTGAGAGCTCTCCACGAGGGGAAAAGACGCAAAAAAGCAAGAAAGAACGTAAGAAAGCTAGCACGAGCCTAAAGGCAAGATGCAAGATGCGGAGAGAAAGACTTTGGCAAAGCAGTCTGGATATTTATGGCAAGTTCTAATATAGACCTCGATAGTCGGCAGTTGGAGCAGCATCGGAGAACTGAAAGCCCAAAGAGGCAATGCTGTCTTGCAGCGATTGAAGCGCAGTTCAATTTCAAGTACAGACTAAACCATAGGCAGCATAATCATACTTTTTGCCATCTATCTTCATTATTGTTGATGACAACTTCTCGCTTGCTTAATTGATCACGTGATCCACGTGTCAAGTTCGCGATCCGGCGCCGCACATGGCCAGTTGTCTTTTGAATAAGTCCAAGCCACCGCGTTTTCAAGGCCATGTCGCCAGATAATGGACTATTATTCAATTCATGGCAACGACATTGCCAGTTTTGATATATCAAATACGCGTACGATGACTTCTCAAGCACGCAACTCAAAAGCCCAAGCTAACCTGCAAACAGATCGGCTGCCAACTGTGTCAGCGTCCCAGGTGCTCGAGGAGCTAGAGGAGGAGGGCTCAGATTGCATATCCACGGGAATAAAGGCCCTCGATGAGTTCCTGGTGCCATTAGTAGCCTCATCCCAGATATATGGTCGTGGAAAGTCCCAGTCTGGGGGTATCAGACGCGGGCAGGTGACGGAGATATGGGGTCCTCCAGGCAGCGGAAGAACAGCTCTGGCGTGAGGACAAGATGCTCAAAAATTATGCATCCTCATGGACTAATTTTTCTGCAGAACCCAGTTGGCCGCAAATGCTCTCAGCAAAGACGGTGGTGTAGTCTGGATTGGTTAGTTCCAGCTCATTTGTGCAATGCATCGCCATCGACACATCGGTCACTAATATTTCAACTATACAGATTGCTTCCAAAAGACCCCAGACGAAAGACTATCAGCTGCTTTGGAAAAGATCCAGCTGAGCAAAGAAGCAGATGCCACAGACCAGGCGTCTACAGAGAAGGCCTCAAGCGGCGATGGCTTCACTCGCTACTCCTGCTTTACGCTCCCTCATTTCTTGGCGCTTCTATCGCGCCCATCTAGCACAACGATCCCAGCAGGCACATCTTTGATAGTTCTCAACTGCGTTTCTGCTCTGATAAATTCTGCGCTGCCTCGGTCGCATGTCAGCAAGCAAAAGACCAAGCAGCCCCCAGGTACGCCAACCCCGTTCGTGACCACCCTATGTGCTAACTGGAAACGGGCAGGCGCTACTCCGTCCGAAAAACGGATGCAAGCTCTTCAGACCATAATGTCGCTCCTCAACAAGCTCGCTGCAGCTCGAAACTGTGCCGTCGTGATCCTGTCCCAATGCGCGACCAAGATGCAGTCAGAGCACGGGGCTGCTCTTGTCCCGGCGGTCAACGCAACGGTTTGGGAGCAAGGTATATCTACACGAATCGCGTTATTCAAAAATTGGTCTTGGGAAGGCAGAAAACCGCATAGTGTATCTTTGGCCGGCGTGCAACAAGTGGATGGTCGTGTGATGATGGACGTGGTTGACAATGCTTCAGCATTCACCGTAGAGCCGGTAGGTGCCATCATGCACGCTCATTTCAGACGCCCCTGCAGTGATTTGGCTAACAATTATACGAATTCGGGCGCAGATGGGCGTGCGAGGTGTCGAGTACGAGGCGAGCCATCCGATGGAAATGGCGGCCGCGGCGCAGCAGAAGCGCAAAATCGGACAGACGGAGCTCGAGGTGCCTGATAGCGAGGATGAGGACTATGGCTGGGCAGATGAAGACGAGGCTTCTCTCCCGGCACCGCCTCCACAGTGGCAGGGCAGTGAGGATATCATTCTGGGACAGGACGTCGGGCGAAGCGAGGACGAAGAGGAGGCAGAGGAGGAATACCATAGCTACGACGAAACCGAAGAAGCCGAGGACGCTGAGGGTGCGAAAAGTAGCCCTCATGAATGAAATCAATACAAGAGAGATGTAAGCCTCACAACTATCAAGAGCATTGGAACTCGGGGCCAAGTACAGCCGGTTTATGCTACTTTCAGCGGTTAAGAAAAGTAGTGTCGGCAACGCCTGCGCGTTGCACTTCTGTGGAGATATGTTGTAGTACGTAGTTGAAAAACGGGTTCATTGACTTCAGCTAATCTCATAATTCAACTTGAATCTTGGTAGCTTTATTTTCTATAACTAAAGTTTTTCCCAAATCGCCTAGAAGAATGTTGCTTCGGTTAACAATCTAGAAGCGGGCCGCCATCCGCGTGCGCACTGGCCGGAGCAATTCGTATCGGTGCGGGGCATTGTCCCGAACTCGAGTTCGAGAGTACCCCGAACACGGGAATACAACGACGAGCTGGCCCGGTGGCTGGCTGAGAAACAAAACGCATTGGGATAGGGAAAATGTCCAGCTGAAAGTTGAGCAGGAGGGGCAAACTTGCAGTTAGCAATACTCGTTTAAAGACTGGATAGATTGTGGGGATGAGGGGTCGCCATTAAACCGCCGCTTCACTCCACCAACCCTTTTTCCTACCAACTTTTCCCTCCCCACGCTTTTGCCTCTATCGCGGCTGTAACTACGCGAACCTACTTTATTGTTACCCTTTCTTCTTTTTCTGATTTATCTATTTTGATTCGAACTCATCACTGTGCAAATTGCCCTCTGGCGACGTCTTTGAGCATTGCGCACGCCCGTTGTTCCCCGCCTTTCGCCACACCGACAACCATGTCCACCACGACAACGGTCACCACCACGGCAGCCCAGCCCATCACTGCCGATACTATTCTCCGCCTATTCCCCGACATTGACACGACTTCCGAGGCGCTGTCCGGTCACGATGAGGAACAAATTCGTCTGATGGACGAGGTCTGCATCGTCCTCGATGAGGACGACAAGCCTATTGGACAGGCAAGCAAGAAACTCTGTACGTGCTATCCATCGCATTCAGCCCGCGCCAGACATTTTGTCGCCCATTGCTGCCCGCCTGGCGTGTCGGCGTACACCACTCGCGCCTGTCACGCAGGCTCAAATCGCTAACTCGTTCTCCCCAGGCCATCTCATGACCAACATCGACAAGGGTCTCCTGCACCGCGCCTTTTCCGTCTTCCTCTTCAACGACCGGAACGAGCTGCTCCTCCAGCAGCGCGCCTCCGAGAAGATTACCTTTCCCGACATGTGGACAAACACCTGCTGCTCTCACCCGCTGGGCATCCCCGGCGAGACGGGCTCCAACCTCCCCGACGCCGTCATGGGCGTCAAGCGCGCCGCCCAGCGCAAGCTCGACCACGAGCTGGGCATCAAGACGGAGCAGGTCCCCATTGAAAACTTTCGCTTCCTGACCCGCATCCACTACAAGGCCCCCAGCGATGGCAAATGGGGCGAGCACGAGAGTACGAGCCAGTCACGCGTTTCCGTCTTGGATACAGGCTAACCAGTGGCATTTAGTCGACTACATTCTCTTCATCAAGGCCAACGTCGACCTGAACCCCAGCCCCAACGAGGTCCAGGATACCCAATACGTCAGCCCCGACCGCCTTAAACAGCTCTTCGAGGACCCCAGCCTCAAGTTCACCCCCTGGTTTAAGCTCATCTGCAACTCTTTCCTGTTTGAGTGGTGGGCTCACCTCGACTCTGGCCTCGAAAAGTACATGAATGAGGAGAAGATTCACAGAATGTAAAGTGATTTGCAAAAAGGAGGTTGATTGAGCAACCGAGTTCTTACTGCATAAATTCTTATATACCACCGCTCTCGCAGAGCGACCATCTTGTTACTTAGCATCAAGAATACAAAGCCTTTCATGTGAGAAAGAAGAATCGCTTGTTCCCTGCCGACTGCCGGGGCTGTTTCTCGTCAAGCCAGACAGACACGAGCGACTAACCGAATGCATAGGCCGTACAGTGTTCGTTTTAACAAACATAACCCTCGCGCTGCTAGTCCGAATAGCTGGGTGGAGCTTGTTGGTTCATATAATGCGATGCTTTCAAAAAGAACAAGACCTCATACACAGCCTTGCAAATATCAATATTCCTCTTCTTCCAGTCCGAATCGGACCACAGATTCGCCAGCAGCGAATCCAGAATGACCGTGGTCATGAACCGGACATAGTGGTCCTCGGGCGACCAGCCGCTCTTGTCCGGGTGGTAGACGAGAAACTTTTGCGACCGCGCGTTGATGGCATCCCTGGTCGCCTGCGCCGTCTTCGTCTTGTCCGGGTCCGGGCGGTCGGCCGGCACGCGCGCGAGCAGGTCGCGCTGAAACTCGCGCCACGAGCCCTGCACCGGCCCGCCGCGCAGCCACTCCTGAAACTTGCCGGCGTCCTTGAACGGGAGGAGCTCGAGGATGAGCCGCTCGCGCTGCTGCGAAAACGGCGACGTCTCCGCGAGGCCCGCGACGGCAGCGGCGGGGTGTCGAGGAGGAGGAGGAGGAGGAGATTGCGCGGGAGGAGCGGCGGAGGCGGAGACGCCCATGGTGTGCGGGCGGCGGCTGGCGAGTCGGACTGGGGAGGGGCTGCTTTGGAGGGTCTCTGCTGATTGAAGCTGTCGGTATCTGAATGATGGTCGGCGACGGAAACAGAGGCACATGTGGCTTTGTGGTTGTTTGGCGTTGTAGGCGTGATGTGGGTTCAAGCGGGAGGTTATAAGTAGCCACCACGACGTATTGGCTTCAATGACGACAAACTCAAATGAAAAGATAATGATCTGAGTGAGTCCGCCTCGCGCTCCAGGCAGGAAATCAATAACACAGGATCAGGCTGCCGCCTGGCCGGGCGAATCCCACGCATCAAACCGCCCCGCGCGCCCGCCGGTTAGGCAGCCGTATAAGTCGACCTGTCAGCCCGCGTCAAGGCTGTGTCCACATCGTGGAAGTTTTACTAAGTAGTTGTTGTGTCTCGATGCGGATATAGCGCAATTACTGTAGCCGATACCGAGCAGGCGTACGTAACACATTCCTCTTTTCTGGCAAGCCACTTTCACGTCGACTGCTTTGCTGCTGTTTGGCGAGTTCTGGCGCTCTGTGTCTGTGTGTGTGTGGTGGCTGAGCCTTCCCCGCGCGCAGTATTACGTGCGAGGTGGGTTACGTGGCTTGCCCAGGGTTGTGCAGGCTTGGTTCGAATCCTGATGGCATCGTGTAACTAACTTCTTCGAGAGCGAGAGGAGATTGGTGGGCTCTGTGTGGCGGTGTGATGGCCTATATCAAAAGCGATGAGGAGAGAACTTGATTGGGGCAGAATAGTACATGGTTCATTGCCTCTGTATAAAGTAAATATGGATGGCCATGCAAAAGAATTCATCAGCCGAGCAGTATTGCGCTCTCAAACATATTCTTGTCCGTCAGTCTCGTCTGCTTGGTGCTACTCGCCCCGGTTATAGTGTGCGCTCGAGCTCTCTACCTAGGTAGACTGGCCGACCTAGGCTATCTGCTGTGGTATGTGCCATTCCTACTATTGGTCTTTCTCGTCATATCTGCCTACAAACTTTTTCTCTGTATTGCTTGGCCGCACTTTCGATAACTCGACACGCAAAACTTTGGCCCAGAACATCGCTTCCCTGTCTTATATTTAGAGTATCACTGGGTGGACAGTGCCGATTAGCCCGATCAGAATATCTAGAATAGAAATCCTCGGAGAATAATCGTCGTTGCTATAATTTCTGGCCCAGATGATACATAACTACTTTGAATGCTCTACCCCCCTTCACACAATTATCACAAGTACTTTGAACACTAGACCGGGAGCTCACATCAGTTCTTAAGTGTGGCATGCTACCTTCCGAGAACGAAAAGACTCCCCGTAAAAAGACCAAGCGACAAAAGTTGTCAACGAAACCGCGTTTGCAGGAGGGGTACTCGACCAACATTATGGTGATTCCGCTGACGGGTATGGACTCTGACAACAATTTGCCTACGGGCGCCAAATTGCACACTGGAGAAGGTTTTTATTGGTGGAACACCTGGAAGTATTCCGGCGAGAGCATGAATTCAAAATGTCGCGTTCTGTGAAAACCTAGTAAATGGGTGCAATCATGTAGCAATGTGTATCGATAGCTCGATGGCACGTCTAAAAGCCTACTCTATGGCGTACTATGGCGTAAGCAGATGTAAATAATAAATCAAAGATTTCGTCACGCTCCCGTGGGACTAGTTACGGCCGAAGACAAAAGGCTGGTGCGTAACCGGTTTCAAAAATAGTTTTTTACATTCAATTTGGGTAGCTTCGACTCATTTCGAGTCATTTCGGCTGGATCGAGGTCGGTTCTAAATTCAAAAAATTTCTGTCGTGCTTTCATGTAGTATCGAGGCGCTGATATAAAAGGTTTGAAATCAAACCACCCGCCCTTAGTCCATCACTCAATTCCACCGGACATACTTTGACCGGTACACTATAACAAGCCACAATGGAGGTCTACTTACAGTATCAGCGAGTTTGCCTCGCAGCGCAGGTGTCGAAAGAACAATACGGCGAAAACTCACTTGGGGCAACAGCGGTAATACGATCTGCGAGGTAAGCTTCCAAAAGCACCACGGCCTATTCCCCATTGGCTTACACGAATTGCGTAGCGGCTTAGAGCCCATCGATGCTGCCATATCGGGCCAGCCTAGTGTTACGGAGTCAACCGAGGCAGACGATGATACTACCATTCTCGTGGGTTGGGACGGGCCAGACGATCCCCTGAATCCAGTGAATCAAAGCAAAAAACGAAAGTGCTTCATGACAGTACTTGTTTGGTTGATTGCGCTCGCCGTCACGGCAGCATCTGCGATTGATGCCTGCGGAGTACGACAGTACAGCGAGTACTTTGGAATATATCAGACTGTTGGTTCTCTGGCCACGGGTAAGCAAGAGGAGATGGTCAAACGTAATTTTCCGTCGAGTGTTTTGAACAGAGGAACCTAACCTCTTTTTGTGCTTTTTGCAAAGGGCTTTTCCTCATCGGATTTGCTGGCGGTTCACTCCTCTCCGGCCCTTTTTCCGAGACATTTGGGCGGAGCGCCATCTATTCATCCACCATGCTGCTGTACCTGATTTTCATCATGGCGTCCGGCCTCGCTCCGAGTCTTCCCAGCCACCTGGTCTTCCGCCTCCTCGCCGGCTTCTTTGCCTCGACACCGCTGAGTTGCGCGGGCGGCACCGTTGCCGACCTGTGGGACCCGCTGGAGAAGACCTGGGCTTTTCCACTCTGTGCGATACCTGCATTCACAGGACCCATGGTGGGCCAAATCATGGGCAGCTATATTCCCACCAGTCTTGGTTGGCGCTGGCTGGAATGGATTATGCTCATCATGGGAGGCGGCGTTTTGGTCGCGGTCCTGCTGTTCCAGCCTGAGACCTATGGAGATACGATACTTTATTGGAAAGCCGCGGCGCTCCGCAGAAAAACAGGCAGCGAAAGATACAGAGCACCTGTCACGACCCATTCTGGTCA
>JAPFSE010000408.1:0-44187 GCA_030777785.1 Beauveria caledonica | reverse complement strand
CACGCATACGGATTACACTACACGACTTGCTTGCGCGTCGCACCAATGGCCCGCCCACCGCAGCTTCCAGCGGCTAAAAAAGTGAATTTGGCCTTTTCGTGCACGTCGACCGACCGCTTCTCATGTTGCTTTGTTATTATTAGCCAGCATTTGCACGATATTTCTCCGTCCTTTCTGCCCACCCCCTTCCCCAAAGAGGCACCCGCCTGGAATCATCTGCAAACCCCCCCTCTTCTTGCTCCCCTCAGGCTTCTCGCCGTCTTGTCAGGCATGTCTGGAAAAGAAGAGGCCAACCAAAGACGGTTTCCAAGTAGACGGGGCTTTGCCTCAGAAGTTCAGATGCCCATGTTTCTCCCTCTAGCCTCTGCCTCTGCTTTTGGACGCCCAGTCTTGGCATTTTCTGCAACTTGTTTCCGCTTCCTCCTCTTGTTTGTCTATTTCTATTCCGCTTACCCTCGTGTAGCCCTCGTCTTTTCTTGCCGCGTCCTTCTTTGTCCCCTGTTCTGTGTAGAGTTTTCTTCTTTGGCGGGCCATTCTTTCAATTCACTTCTTGATTGTCTTTGGCTGGGCCAACAACTCTCGTATCTTAACTCTATTGGTCTTTCTACCTTTTCATTCATCTTTATTCTTGTCTTTTTCCTTTTTGCCAGCGCTGCGTTTCTTCTTCGTTGCTTTGTCTTCTTCTCGTGTCATTGCTAGCACCTTGGGCTTCTTCTTGTTGCAGTTCGGACCCATCAGCTCGATTGCGCTTTACCACCAGGCTGCACATCTGCATTCACTAGTTTCCTCTTCACCATGGCGCAATTACAATTCCTTGTCACTTCTCTTCTCTTGTTCCTCGGTCGCGCTACCGCCGCTCCTCGTAATCCCGCCTCCGCCGGCCCCGACTCGACCGCCTTCAGGCTTCCCATCAGCAATTTCAACGCCAAGGCCGAGAGCATCATCCCGAACCGCTACATCGTCGTGTACAAGGGCGAATTCAACTCAACCGCCATCGATGCCAAGGAGGCGTCCTTTGCCGCCACCCTCAAGAAGCGCAACCTAGGCAAACGCGGCCTCGGCGGCCACCTCCTCTCCACCGAGGTCCGCTCGCTCGCCATGAACTCCTGGCGCGCCAGCATCCTCGACGCCGACGACGACATGTTTATGCAAATGTACAACTCGGACGAGGTCGCCTACATCGAGGCCGACGCCCGCGTCCACACCCAGGCCACCATTGTGCAGACCAATGCCCCCCCCGGCCTCGCTCGCCTCTCCCACAATCAGACCGGCGGCGGCCCCAACAGCTATGTCTACGACGAGTCCGCCGGCCAAGGCATCACCGCCTACATTGTCGACACTGGAATTCGCACTTCCCACATCCAGTTTGAGGGACGCGCTGTCTTGGCTGCCAACTTTGTTAACAATGTCGTGAGTATAAACAAGACACCCATCTATTCCCTTCCTGCTGCCTCTCTGCTGACCCATACGTCAGGACACTGATGAAAACGGTCACGGGTCGCACGTCGCCGGCACCATTGGCAGTGCTACCTTTGGTGTCGCTAAAAGAGCCCGGCTCGTGGGTGTCAAGGTCCTCGACAAGGACGGCGCCGGTGCCAACTCGGGTGTCCTCGACGGCCTGCTCTTTGTCATGAACGATGTCCTGCAAAAAGGCCTCGGCGGCAAATCCGTCATGAACATGTCCCTCGGCAGCGGCCGATCCGACGCCATCAACAGCGCCATCCAGCAGCTCTCCGACGCTGGCGTCGTCCCCGTCGTCGCCGCTGGCAATGAAGACGTACGTTAGCTGCTGCCCCATCACCCCAAAACTCACATGCTAATAATGTGGTTTGTAGGAAAATGCAAACAACACGTCGCCTGCTTCCGCCAAGGCCGCAATCTGCGTCGGCGCCATCGACGCCAGAAACGATGTCAAGGCCAGCTTCTCCAACTTTGGTCGGGCCGTCGATGTCTTCGCACCCGGCGTCAATGTCCTCAGTGTCGGCATCAACTCCGACACGGACACCAACACCCTCAGCGGAACCAGTATGGGTACGTACTGCGCTTATTTGCTTGGAACTTCACGAGCCGGCTTTACTGATTGTCTCTTTTCCCCCCAAACAGCCTCGCCCCACGTCGCCGGCCTGGCCGCCTACCTCCTCGGTCTCGAAGAAAACCTCAACCAGCCCGCAGAGGTCGCCAAGCTCATCAAGGGTCTCGCCGACGAGACCGGTGATGGAGTGCGCGGCAACGAACGGCAAACCACGGACCGCATTGCCAACAATGGCAGCAAACAAGTAAGCAGCGCTGATAAGAAACAAAAAAAATGAAAGAAGGGGTGATCCGTAGGGTGAAAGATGTTACAACATAGCTTTCCCCTCTTGATACCCGACATCCCAGGTGCTCTTGTACATGCATGTGTTGCCTGTGAACTCGAGATTAGTAGATATCATTGACAAAGCATCTTTTCAAGCTGTGCGCGCGCCTGTTTCGGCAAATCAATAGCGAATTGCATCAAAGTCAACAATCATGAGACTTAACGAGAATTAAGTTTGTAATGATGTTTATTAAAAAGAAAGACAGCTTACGGGATGATAAGTATGTCTGCTTTTCAACAAGGAACGGCCTTTGATAAACAAAAAGTGCAACGCCAAGTCGTGCCCAGCTCGCAAGAGCCAGGCTAAGAGCAGTATTGATATAAGCACTTCTTCGGCACAACTATAGTCATGAAAGGACTAGATTGCAATTTGACATCCGTGCTAACAAATATGTATAAACTAAAAAGCAAAGTATGAAGGCTCACGAAACGCTGCCCACCGACGGGTATCAAAATGGCATTAATAGTATAATTAGTCTCGCTGATAAGTGACCGTTGTAGTCGATTGCAGCCTTGCAAAAAGTCGCATGGTATATGGTGTGTATAGAATGACGTCTCGGACGGTCGAAATGATAGGGTTGAAGAAGAAAAAGTTCGACGCGCATACATTATACATAATTCTACAACTCGTCGCGACCAGCACCGGCGAGAGGTGGAGGGGGTTTGGGGGCGTCGAGGCTGGTCCACAGCTTCTTCACGTCGTCAAACGTTGAGGAAAAGTCGGCACCAAAGAACCAGGCGATACCCACCTATAGCCGCGTCAGTCATTGGAGCAACAGCGAATTCGCTTAAAACCTTACCATAAGAAGAGCCATGAAGACAAGGGAGAGGATGACAACCATCCACATAACGAAGCCCTCACCGGGGTCAGCAGTAGGCTCGTCTAATTGTCGCTTCTTGTTGGCAGCATTCAGCTTGGCAGCATCCTGCTTGGGATACAGAGTCTCGATGAATTGCTCGATCTGCAACATTGTCAATACACAAGCAGCGGAGGCAGGTCTTGTTGACTAACTTTCGCACATCGGGCACTAATGGCCAAAAAGTTAGGGTCACGCGGATCGTTCTTCTTATGAATACGGCGAACGTATTTCCGAAAGATTTCGCAGACGGTAAAGAGGTTTTGTGTGGTCTCGAGCATGATCTGGCAGGCATCGCCCTTGGTGATCTTTACATTGCGCTCGAGGATGGCGGGATTGCGGAATATTAGCTCGAGTGTGGCAATCGCCATGGTCTGTGGGATAGCGACAAAGTTGAAGCAGCTCTGATCGCGCATGCCGGCCATATAGAAAAGACACTCTTCAACATGTTTGAGGGCATCAAGTACCATTTCGGAAATGCAGTTGAGGGCCTGTTCACGCTTAGAAAGCTCGAAGAGGTCCTCCCATTTGTTGACATGCTTGCTCCAGATTTCCCTGGGATACCAACGACGACCGTCGACCCAATCCTCGTGGATATCACGGATTATATTTGTCTTTTGTAGGAATTGTCCCATTGACTCTGTGAGGGATGGCCGCTCGGCAAGCTTAGGATTGGCCAGCTCAGAGCTGACAAATAGGCGTGTGAGACCCTCTCCAACAAGACCAGCAACGTAGTGGCAGTAGAGCTCGTAATCCTCGATAGTCTGTAGGCCGTTCTCGATCTTGTCGGTGTCGGCGGCGTAGTCAGCCATGCCGTTGCCCATTTTATTGGTGAGGTCCTTGATGATTTCGTAGTACTGGGACTTGAGGTTCTTCAACTCGGTAATGACTACGTCAAAGTGCTCGAGTAGTTCGGCATCCTTTTCTTGGCTACCGTGAAATTGCCAGCCATCAATTTCCATAGTATCGTGGAAGTTGCGTAGCAGAGGGGTCTTCTTGTCGAGAGGAATCGTCATGTCATCTTCGATGGTGTCCAAGCCTCGGAGGACAAGATAGAACAGAGCGACAGCAACAAGAAGTTCGGGGTTCAGCTCCTGAATAACCAAGGCAAAACTGCGGCTGGTCATGTTGAGGTAGCGAAAGCATTCCTTGAGATTGGCGGACTCCTGGCTGGGGTCACGCTTGTGAACGGGATCATGCCAGACCTTCCTAAGAGACGTTAGCTCTGACTGAATATGCTGCTAGTCGCTGGCCGTACCATTGGATAATGGAACGTAGCTGGTTTGGATGTATCAGGTAGTAGAGAGCACCCATTGTGACGGCTGTAAAATTTTCCTTCTGTTGGTGGGGTCAAGACGCAGAGTACTGCAATTGAGAAGGAATGGATATGGAACAAGTGGATGATTCAGTATCCTAGATGTAAGGAGAGCATAACTAGAACGTGCGAACCTTAACGGAGATAGATAGGCCTCAGGACCATGAGAAGCTGGCAGGCAAGGTTGGGAGAAGAAGAAGTAGGAAAATTAGGGGCCCGTAGGAATTTAACTGTCCATAGGTAGTTGGGTCTCCACGTGGGGAACCAGGCTGGTTGGCTGCAAAAATCAGCGCCTTCATTGGTACGGGGAGCTAGAGCATCCAGCCGGGAAATAGTGCCGAAATTACGAGAACGAGTACGCGTGAGGCTTGACGTCCGCAGAACAGTTCGCGATAGAACAATGTTGACATTGCATATGGTCGGATTTTATACAGTTGGCCGATTCCGGATGGGATCAATCGGTGTCTGACGCGGTCAATAGGAGCACAATGTGAAGGCTCCCAAATACGTACGGTGCCAGCTTCTGTGGTCAGACTGAGGGCCGACTTTCTAAATATAAGAGGACTATTATTAAAACAAGAAAGAATATGACCGAGAAAAAAGTACAAGAATGACACGATAAATAGAAAATTCTACAACTTTTTAAACGAACAAGTCGCGTCCTTGTCACTCACTCGTCCGACCAAGCTCCAAGCTGCTCGATCTTGCACTGCCATCATTCACGTGCGTCCGCCACAGTGATAGATAGGACGTGTGGCTTGGGCCCGCAAACAGACACAGCCCCTCCATTACGTAGGGGTCGGTATCGGTCATCCTGGGACAAAATTTCCCGACCAGGCACCATTACATTTCGGTTCTCTATCACCCCCTCGCAACCGTTCGCCGCGGGCCGCCGTTGTCCCCGTTTGGTATTTCAACTCGTTTCGTATTCCATATTCTCATTTCAGCATACGCGGCTCGCCGTGCGTACCGAACACGCCAAAATGGTTGTCGATACGGTCTACTACGATGCGCTGGGCGTTCAGCCCACTGCGACCGAGCTCGAGATAAAAAAGGCCTACCGCAAGATGGCTATTCTCCACCACCCAGGTATACCCAACTCCTTGGGCAATGACGCAGAGTACACTTCGGTCGGCCGCTCACGTCGTCCGCCACACCGGTCAAGCCAGCTAACCCGGTACTCGCATCAGACAAGAACCCGAACGACCCGACCGCTCACGAGAAGTTCCAGGCCATCGGTGAGGCGTACCAGGTACTTTCTGATAAGGACCTCCGTGCCGCCTACGATAAGTTTGGCAAAGACCATGCGAAGCCACAAGAAGGTTTCGCCGATCCGGCCGAGTTCTTCTCGTCCATCTTTGGCGGCGAGGCCTTTGTCGACTGGATTGGTGAGATTAGCCTCATGAAGGATCTGACCGCCACCATGGATATCACTATGCAAGAGGAGCAGGCTGCAGCAGAGGCTGCCGAAGCGGAGCAGGCCGCGACCGCAGCCGAGGGCACTAGCAAGGACGAGGCCGACTTTCCCGGCACCGATGAAGCCATAAAGGAGTCTATGAAAGAACAAACACCAGCCGCCGCCGCTGCCGTACCTCCCCCTACCGTCGTCGTTGAGGAAGAAAGAGCCACTTCCAACGCCGCCCCTGGTGTCGCCGCTGCTCCGGGTGCCGCCGCCACTCCGGGTGCCACCACTCACGCAGCCCCTCCTCGATCTGATGCGACATCGCCGGCTCCCTCGACCGGCTCTCACAGCCGCACACAAATCCCCTTGCGCCCTGCGCTGGCCGACAAGGCATATGATGCTAGCTCTGCGAACACCGCCTCCCTTTCCGCCGAGGACGCCAAGAAGGATAAGAAAAAGTCGGGCCTGTCCAAGGAACAACGCGAGCAGTTGGCCGCGTTCGAAAAAGAGCGCGCGCGCGTTCGCCAGGAGCGCGTCGACAACTTGGCTCAGAAGCTGCAGGACCGCGTGAGCGTATGGACCGAGACGGACAAGGGCGACGACGTGACCCGAGCTTTTCAGGAAAAGATGCGCCTCGAGGTGGAAAATCTCAAGATGGAGTCGTTTGGAATTGACATTCTGCACGCTATCGGTCAGACGTACGTCTCCAAAGCCTCAGCCCTGCTGCGCAGCCAGAAGTTCCTCGGCTTCGGTGGCTTCTTCGGCCGCCTCCGCGACAAGGGCACGCTGGTCAAGGAGACGTGGAACACCATCAGCAGCGCCATCGACGCCCAGCAGACCATGGAGGACATGGCCCGCATGGAGGAAAAGGGCGGCGAGGACTGGACCGACGAGAAGCGCAGCGAGTACGAGCGCCGCGTGACGGGCAAGATTCTCGCCGCTGCCTGGCGCGGCAGCAAGTGGGAGATTCAGAGCGTCCTGCGCGAGGTCTGCGATAGTCTCCTGAACGATAAGAAAGTTCCTCTGTCCAAGCGCCTGGAGCGAGCCCACGCCCTGATTCTCATCGGTGATATTTTCAATAGGGTATGCACAGACGTATTACAAAACACGTCAACAACTGACTGACATTTTCTTGTTTCCAGGCTCAACGATCTCCCGAAGAAGAAGGCGACTACCTCGTGTTCGAGCAGCTCGTCGCCGAAGCCGCCAAGAAGAAGGAAGACGAACATAAGCACAAGAGGGACAAGAAGACCAAGGAAAAGTCTGCCGGTACCGCCGGGGATGCTCCAAATGTGCCCAAGGCGTAATCACGCATAAAGCTCTAAAGCGAGAAGGGATGGAAAGGCGAGTGTTGAGTGGTCGACCAGGAAATGGTTAATATTCCCCAAGAAGTGAATGTTTGGACGAAGGCCGTCGTTGACAAGCAGGAGGTGAGGCAAGTAAATTAGGAGGGAGACTCTTTGCAAAGGACATTAAGTCGCGGCTTGCAAATTTTCCTCTCCAATCCGAATGAGGTCAATTTGAGTGGTATTGTTTTAGATGGGCTTGGTGTTATAGACGGACATAAATAGCACAAAGATGCGTTTTTCTACCCACTTCCTTACCGTAGGTAGACGCTGTGGCGAAAACACTCTACGTCCCATTGGGGGGAACTTGCTCCCAGGCACCGCGTCAAGAATGTGTGCCAAACCCAAGATGGGTTTGCCAAATTTACCCTTGATTTTGGCCGGTTAATGAATACTGGTGCAATCCGGCATGTCCGACTTGAGGTTGTCGCCAGTTGTCAACGGGCTATTCCGGCTCATGACCGCTTCCCTCGGCATTCAAATCAGCATGCACGATTTTCGAAGCACCAGTTTCCTGTTGCCGGTGTCACCCTAAGACTTATTGAAAGGGACTGCTGGGGAAGCGCATGGTTCACAATGGAGGGTGCCATCGGCTAGGTAAGGTACCAAGTGACTAAGAATAGCACCTACATGGCTTTCCCGCATGGCTGCTAAAAATGCTTAAGAAAATGCGTAAGAAGATGCTTCAGAAAATGCTTCAGAAAATGCTTAATGGATGTAGCGAGATTAATCTACCTGTCAACTAGTGCGTTCGTCACTTGGCAAACCGCAAACTATTATTTAGCCCAAGGAAAGCTAACTATTAGGATAATTCTCCATGCTCACACAAATAACACCACCCAATTCTATATCAGCAGAGTAAATTCAACACAATAATAATGAAACTCTCCAAGAATCAACGCGAGCCCAGCCTCCCCAACGCACCCCGCATGTAAGCTGGATATCTGTGCCTCTGGTTGACCAATGGATCTAGGCAATCCTCAACATAAGATTCGGAAATACCTAGCTTTAGACCATCCGCCATGGCCTTTCTCATACGAGCTATGTACTCAGGACGAATTGTACCGTCAGCCTTGAACCGCTCGCAGACGTATACGATGACTTGAATTCGGTACGGTCGTAGCTCCTGTTGAACTCGAGGTCGACTTGGACTTCCTCGTCCGTGTTGCCTTGCGAGCTCTGCAGCCACCAGCGAAGACTTGTGCGTGTAGAAGGATGGGTGTGGTGTCAAATCGACCTCTCGAAGCTGTTTCTCGCACAGTCTTTTCGATACGCCTTCTGAACGATCCAAAGCCTTCTCGTCTTTCCGATCCACTAGGTACACGAGACCCTCGACACGGTGACCTGGAGACTCGACGATGTTTGCAACACCTCGTTCGTTGATCTGCCATCGATGGCCCGGGAAGGACGCTGCGCCGACGAAAAGGCTCCCGGGGCATCGCTCTGCCATTTGCGCGACGTGAATGTTGCTGCCGTAGGCAAAATACAAGCATTTGCCCTGCTCAACATGGAGGTCTAACAGACGGGCGATGTCGGTCATTGTAGATCCACGGTTGCTGCGAGCTGGGCGAGCTGTGTTCCGCGCCAAAAAATTCCTGTTCCTGGTGTTTCTGGTAGGTGGGGTTGTGTATTCAATCGTGACGCTGCTTTCCACGAAGAATACGCCGTATGGCGGGCGCACGAAGGCGTACATCTGGAAGGTAACAGCTGCAGCCAAATGAGCCTGCAACTCCGCCTCAAAAGGATTCAAGTGCATATATGCTGCCACCCAGTGTATATTACTGTGCTGCACTGTCCTTCAGCAGGCCAGGCAGCCGCCGACCGGTGCCAGTCTCCTTGTTTCCGTTTCTTCTCGGATGCGTCACACACAACGGCAGGCTTCCGTATAGCTGCGTCACACAGGGCACCAGGCATCACCCTCGGTGCTCAGATGAGGTGTATCTAGGTCGGAAGTTGACATCAAGGTTGTCGGTCTCGATGCCCAACTGAGCGTATAATACGGGATGCCTAAAAAGCATAGAGGCCGGAAGAAACGCCTCAACATTGGCCTGGTGTACCTCATAAAGTACTTTCAACGACTTTCGTTCATCGTCTATAACATAGAATCTGCATGTTTCAGCCAAAAGAGCTGACTTCCTACGGTCATTCTGACCTCACCGGCGATTTTCTGATAATTAGCACGCATAGTTTCTTGACTCAAAAGCCAGAGCCCCAGCTTGCCAATCATCGTTTGTCTATGAACGCCATACATGTACACGACACAAGCACATGTCGCACATGTAAACAAGCGAGTGGAGTGTAGCACAATACTGATGCCCTGAGGTCACTATGGTCTGACCGGGCAATGCGCCCTTTCATCGCCTGTGAGACACGGATAATAGTGAGCGTTAGATGAAACAGGGCGTATAGAAACATGAACCACTCAGGCAGTATTTTTAGGCCCAGCCTGCCGTCAATACACAGTTAAAAACTGTGGACGGTACTATATATTGTAATCTGGGAACCCGTTTTATAAGGCAGCCTCGAACTTTGTGAGCGGTGTTGTGTAGCTTAGCACGTAGCTCAGTGAAATGGCCACTTGGACATTTGGGGTTCAGATCGAGGCTGTGGTCAGGCCAGACACACCACGAATGCCGTAAGATGCTGCTCTCTACTAAAAAAAGCTCGCTGCAGTCCTGGTCAAAAGAAGCCTTAAAGCCGAGGCAGACAATTTACTAAGCGGCTATAGAAGACGATTGGAGTGCTACGACAAATGGTGGATCACACGCGGATGCTCCCTTGGGACAAACGCGGCACTGGTCTTGCAGCTCATCAAGGGAGCTGCCAACTGTGCTGTACTGAAAGACATCATGCAGAGGGACAGGTATGTCATCTGGAACTTTGACAACACTCTTCCCAACAAGTCGGGAACGATTGAATTTCGAGGAGGGCGGATGCTGAGAGGAGAGATCCGCACTAAGCGGTGGATTACCTTTTCCATTTGTTTCTTGCGCGCTGTTGTGGAGATAAAGGATATCCATAGACCAGTTCCTCATGGACTGCCGGCTTCACCTCAAGCGTTGTATGAAAAGGTCAAAGAGGAAGCCAGGAAGTTGGCACTTGGCAAGTATCTACCCGCCAGCTCTACGGTCTTGAACGAGAGTTCTGTCCCCGCTCTCCCGTGAGCCCAGAATATCTCAGATCTTTCATAGGGATAGGAGGCTTTAATAGGGATAGGAGGAATGAACAGAGCCGTTTCGTTGGCGGCAGGGCACCAAGAGTGGTTACTAGTTGGGGACACCTATGTTGAAGATGAATATCTCTTTTGTTCCAGGCCTTTTAACGACTAACCCATCCAGAATGACCAATCCACTACTTTTATTTGAATTGGCACTGATTTGATTATAAAAAAGAAAGGAGAGGTTCATTGAGCTGGACTGGCGTTAGGTCATGCCAGACTGGTCTTTCCAATGTGGTATCCACCCGAGCCGCAAGTAAACGGAGTCATTATTGTCGCGGAGTCATGCGCGGCCGCGGCTCGATTAAGAGGCTCTTTCCTAATGGCTTTAATTCCAGAGAAAGTCGTCACGTCAAAAGACTTAGGCAAGAAATCCAGCAGGTTTGGGATGCACGCGAACTGGTGGCTTTTGGTCAAGGAGATAAGCGACACATGCTTTGGAACTTTTCCAATATTATCAAGGGCTCTGGCACTATTGAGTTCCGTGGAGGGGGCCAGCGGACGACGCCCTCACTGGTGCGTACTTATGTTTATATAGCAGTGGAATTTATAGAGCTGGCTTTGCAGGAGGTAAGATCCCAATTCGCATGCAGAAATGACATGCATTTCGATGATTTATAAGTGATGACGAGCTAGTTAGGAATTACTGTGGTCAAATTCTTTCACTGTGGCTGACAGGGATTATCAGTTGCTTCTCAGGCATATGAGGAGGTACACAACCCCTGTTGCACCTAGCTATTGGCCGTATATGGATGGGGGAAGATAAGGATTATACTAATGGATATTAATGAAAATGATAATCTACTTGAGCATCACATCTTTTCTTCAGATATGTCCATGTATTCTGACGGGCATAACAGAGTATATAGAATGAATCATAGGTTGTTCAGCATGTTGATATTCACGACCAGATACGAATATTCAATGATCTTACTACTGCTGGTTCTAATTGCGAAGAATGTATGCCAATGTTGCTGATTTTAATTGCAAAGTAAGCCCAGCACCGCAGAATAACGGCCATGACTGATGAGAAGCAGACGACCCAGCCTACATCCATTACGTCCATCCGGGGTATGCAAATAACCGTCGCAATAGCGGCAACAATTTGAACGAAAAGGTCTGGCTATAATCTATTAAACTCGGGGAATTATAGCGAGCTGAGCATGGAAAGCTTTTAAGGCACCTTTTCTGTTTACGGAACGTTTTCGCCAGTCGCGTCATTGACAAATAGCGGACTGCCTGTCGCGCTGTGCGACTCGTGCGAACCGGAAGCTGTGCCTCCACTTGGGGCGTTCATAGATATGAATCAATGTAACTAGACCTTGGTGTTACGCTTTGCACGACGGTGTTGGAAGTGACGTAGAAACAATGCACACGTATCACACTTATCCCAATCATACTTTGCCTCTGATATATTCATTTTTGGCAAAAGTACTGCCGAGAACCCGCTTTGCTTTAAGCTCTGGCACTAATTATTTCACTTTGTATCATCGCCGTTTGCTCCCGCCGAGAGCGCCAACCCCGCACCTTCTAGATCTTGTCCCTCACTCCTCCTCAATCGAAAACATCGACGATTTTTCATACCTCGACAATGGCCATCTCCAGCAAAAATTGCTTACCGAGATGCCGATGCGTTGATAGAAGGGCACTGTATACCTCGCTCGGGAAGCGAATTTTCGTGACGAAAAGGGCCTATTGAGCAAGGAGCGACAGACGACAATACACCACTCAATCCAAACCCACAAAACAGACACCGTG
Organism: Beauveria caledonica; assembly: GCA_030777785.1. NCBI lineage: Eukaryota > Fungi > Ascomycota > Sordariomycetes > Hypocreales > Cordycipitaceae > Beauveria > Beauveria caledonica. The sequence goes on along the minus strand of JAPFSE010000408.1, from coordinate 31,936 downwards.
AAAAGGTTGCTAGCCACCTATAAGCTCAGTGAGACGACTCAGCTTGCATCCAAGCTTAGGAAGTGCGAGTGTCCTGTCAGTCCCTTTCTCATTCTGGGTAGTACTTATTACTGACACCCATTTATCGCAAGCTTCTAGCGCGGACATTTACCATGTGGTCCCATCCTCCGCGCCACAGAAATGGAAACCCAGCCAAGCTTTCGGGAGCCGACCGTTTTCACTGCGAAAAACCCCAATTCGAGAATTTCCCACGATAATTCCGGTGAGAAACAAAGGCCCGCGTCATACCTTTTTTCCTTGTTTTTCCTCTCTCTTGGGCCAAATCATCGTCACATGACTGCGCCTCGTGTTAAACAGGTGCCAGGTGCGTTGGACCTAAGTAGTCCAGGGGCTGACTTCTTCGCCTTTCCACCACAGGTTTTGTTTGTATCATCAACCATGACGACGCGCGACCTACTTTCCGGTCCCATTACGCTTTCCGGCGCCACTGCACGGAGCACCAATGTTCTTCATGCTTTGCGGTATCCATTGCTCAAGAAGGCCTTCTACGAACGCGTTGAGAGCCATCGTGCTCTCCTGGCTGAGGTCATCGCCCATCACCTCGGCACCCAGCCATCTGCCGTCGAAATCTCTACTCAAGAATGGTGGCGACACGGATCGTTCAACCTATGCGTACCAGTCCATGTACACATCGACCCGGTCGCCCTGCTAAACGTGCCGGAGTTCGTCATGATTCGCTTTCCACTCCCCTATCGCGTGGGGGAGACGACGAGACCTGGCAATTCGGACGAAAAGCTCAATTGCGAAGCAGCAACATACGCATGGCTACAAGAAAACTGCCCTTCGGTTCCAATCCCGGGCCTTTACGGTTTTGGCCTCTCGACCAACCAAAGAGTAGTTATTTTGCCAACCCGGGACGTGTCTCAATTTACTAATTGCTCGTATCCTCTAGTACACCAATTGCGACCTTCTTCCTTAGTGGTCGCGCTTTGTTCAGCGTGCTCGACGAGCTCTGATGTCTGCCCTGGGTTTGCAGCAGCCATCGCGATATGTCAGCCACACGGCCACCCGTTTTGCTGCCCTCGACATAGGCTACCTAATTATTGAAACTGTTACGTCAGGAGAGATGCTTTCCGAATCGTGGGAAGAGAACCGTGATAATCCAAAGCTCCTGGAAAATCTACAGCGTGGCCTTGCCAGAATCATGCTGTCTCTTGCAAGCGTCAATCTGCCTCGTATAGGCTCATTTCGACTCGATCACAACGGCTACCTACGACTGGACAACCGGCCCCTGAGCGTTCAAACAACGGTGCATGAGAATGAAGGCCTTCCTTTGGATATGCCTCGGCAGGCAACCTTGTCCAGCAAGGACCTGATTCTTTCACAAGTGTCGGCTTTCGATAATCGTCTGCTTAACCAACCAAACGCAGTTGTCAGCAGAGAGGACGCGTGGTCCCAGATGACAAGTTTAGCTACCGCAAAGCTAACGCTTCCGCAGTTACTTCGACAGGAGTTTATCAACGGCCCGTTTACCCTTACATTAACGGACCTTCATCGCAGTAATGTCTTTGTGGACGGAGATTGGAACATTACTTACATTATTGACCTAGAGTTTGCGTCCTCCTGGCCGATTGACTTCCTGCAAACCCCGTACTGGCTTGATGCTGACTTCATTGACCAGATTTCGCCTGATCAATTTACGTCTAGACACAACCAGTTCATGAAATACATGAAAGACGAGGAGCAGCTTAAAAATTATCGGGGAGATAAGGAGCCTCTGTCATCTATCATGCACCAGTCATGGGAAAAAGGCACGTTCTGGGTCCCATTAGCGTTGAGAGATGCAGTTGCCTACACATCGATCTTCTACCAGCAGATATTGCCGAATTACTTCAATTTTCCTACCGAAGAGCTTGACGATGGTGCATATACCAGATTCTGCTGTCGTTTCTGGTCCCCCGATGTCCCTTCTCTTATTGATCGCAAACTTCGCGACCGAGATGCTTATCTGACCCGGCTCAAACAGGCCTTTGCAGAACCTGGTTGAACCGAGTTGGCATAATAATACTGAACCGCAGCTGGTTACTTTGCACCACTCTAGGATGGGGCGTTGGAGCGAGCAGCCACCTATCTATAAGCAGCCTAGTTTCTCCTATGTAGATGGATTTACCTAGACTGCCTGGCGAAGCTCACAAAGTGGCCTAATAGCTCAAAGGTGCAAGCTTTACTGGCCGTTCGCAAAGCACCTTTGCAGGCCACAAAACGGTTCGCAATCTGCCGCGCTTTGCTATATTAAGGCGTTCTGTGACACTATCCGTACACCTGCACCAATTGACACGTATCTGCAAGGCCAGGCAACAGCCCACCTCAACAGGCATGGGTCGAGTGCCAGGACAACTGCATAAAAGCCACATGAGCTTCACCGGAGCGTTGCGAAACTTGAATTCGCTCTGATCACGCCATCATTCTGTCCCCTTCTCTGGAGTCCTGGTATAGACCACTCTGGAAATAAGCCATCACCTTCCGTTAACAGCTGAATCCCTCCCGCTGCGGAAACAGACCATCAAAGTGGATCATTCTGTTCTATGAAGAAAGGAATTTTGGCCCGCCCACTCGGAAAATGACGTCGTCGCCCACTTACCTCCAGCCCGTGTTTCTTACCATGTGATGCACACTCTTGCGATGTAACATTCGGCCAAGATCAGCATTTGACAACTCTTTTAACGCTATCGAATCACATTCATCCTTTGATCTTGTAAACTTGCACGAATCTCGTTGTGCGCATCTCTGCCCTGGTCCGCTTCTAGTTTTGGTCTCAGTCTTACAGGACGAACACGCTGCTCCCTCCTCTGAGACCGCGGTCCAAGTCATCCAGTGTCTCTACACACTGACACCTGCAGCCGTCGCTGGATCCATCGAAGGCAATGGCCACGCCGGATTTCCCAGGAGGTCGAATCTACTCACAACTAATGCAGGTGCGTTACAAGGTACGGCGCCACGCACGGATTGTGGCGGGCTGACTTTCAGCTAACGAATAGATGATTGATTAGATACCGTGACTAATTTTTTCAATATCATTGAGTACTTTTGCAATTAGTAAGACTGCGTCAAAGTGCCTGTCATTGTCAATAGACTTAGCGGGGCCGTTGCTTATTATCGTGAATACACATTTTCGTGCCAGGCGTAACTAGGATCGGAGCTAACATTGTAGTGCACCCCCACTTCAGTCGATCAAACCCCTGAATTGGCAAATTGGGTCGATGCGGCTAAGCGGCCTTCGCGGGCCGAAAGCCGACCCCTCATTAGTGGTGCTCTCCACCGCGAGAATGGGGTTTGCTTACACCTTCCTCCTTCAACGCACCCGGCTGCCGAAATGCCCAACAATCAGTCTTGACTGGTAGCATCTCCAAGGGGCAAGGGTGTACTGCTGGAAGAAGTGGCATAATAGCTCGAAGGCGTCTTGTGGCATGCCCAATGCCCTGATAAGGCCCTTATTTGGTCAAATATCTTGAGCGTGGTGTGTGCGCGCAACACGGCCGATATTCCCTCTCGGTGTATCCATCGCTTCGCTCTGTACAACGAGATTCAGACAAGGATAATGAACAGGCCTAGGCTCAAGCGCTGCTGCGACGCCTGTCGAGCATCAAAGGTGCGCTGCGAGGGCCAAAAGCCCTCATGCAAGCGATGCAGTCAGTTCCAATACTCGTGCATCTACAGTCTTTCTGGAAAGGTTGGGCGGCCATCTCACAAGCAGGCCCGGCGACAGCAAAATACTCCTCCCCAAGGGCTTCTCTCGCCATCCGAAGGCCATAGCCGAATCGAGAGCGTGTTCAACACCCCAATCCAAACGAGCATAAATGTCGCGGAGACATGCAATAATATCACCACCACGTCGACATCGGAAGATGCCTCGGAAAATATGACGGATGTCAGCCTCGAGTCTATCCTGGTGACCGACGGCGGTGCCACGGGATCCGAGTTCTGGGCTGAATGCATTCTACCTAGCATTGACCCGTGCTCAACACATTCGGTCCCCTTTTCCGGCTGTGCGACTGCAATTGCCAACACGCAATTCGATGCAGAATCACTTTGTAGGCGACTAAGACTGCCAGACACGGTTATGGACAATGTTACCCAATTCCGTTCAATCAGCACGATTTCAAGACAGCTATCGATAATCCTGACCTGTTCATGCTCTCTGCAACCAGATATTGGTCTTGGTGTCGCTACTACCTGTTTGGCCATTTTAGATTCGTATCGAGCTATTCTCAGGCAAATGATGGGAAATACATCCTGGAAATGTACACAGCAGCAATCAAACAAAGAACCACGAGGGATAGCCATCATGTTCCTTCAAGAAGTCCATACGTTCTCGAATGTGGTGAATCAGTTTGAGGAGCGGTACAGCTGCCATGATGCCTCTAGTTCTGTGCCAGCAGTAATGTCTGCCATCTTACAGGATGGACTGCAAAGTGTCATACGGCAGGCTATGAGACGTCTACAGTCGGCCGTTGCAGGCGAGGTTACTTCTACGTCACACTTGGTATCAAGCCAACTGCTAGAATGTAGCAACATCGCAAGCCTGCTCGAAAGCGATTTACATCAGGGCGATAGACAATAATTGCTATCTCACAAGTACCAAATATAATGTTTATGCTAGGAAGGGCTACTCGGCAAGGAGGGGATATCAACAACTTCAGCTACCTGAACTAATACAAACTACGAGGATTTATTTCTGCAGTTTACTGATTTGAGCTAGCAAGTCGGTGATTTATAGGACTCAGTAGGGACGTCACGCCCATGTGTTTTCTATGCTATATCTACTACTTGCCTAGATGCGGAGTCTTCTAGCGAGCCACCGTGAATATCGGACACATTGCTGATCAACCAGTCGCCAGTATATATCCGCCGCCCAAATAGTAAGCGGGACGATGACAGCAAAGGCCGCAGCCCAAGCCACCCTTGGCGGGTAACCCGCTTTCACGACCGCTAGAAAACTACTCCTTGTCGCTGTATTTAGCGCAATAATCCAATGGATCAGATATAGGGAGTAACTAATCTCTCCCAAGTAGAGCAAACAACTGCTGTTAAGGAAGCCCTGTAATAAAGGGATATGCTCTAGAGACGCCAGCATCAGAACTGCGGATACTGACTGCCAAAATCTTGGCCGAGGCACAGGGCCAGTGGGTATCCAGTTAAAATACCGGAATGCAAAGGTCGATCCAACATTCCCCTTTGTAGGCCAACCCCCAAAGAATAACGACGCGATGAACAGAGCCCACCACGAGATGGTGGCTGCAGGGCGACAAAGCCCAGACGACTCAGTCACACGACGACGAAGTCGCATCTCAGCCAGTACCATACCAGCGAGAAACAAGGTCAGCGGCCAAAGCGACAAGCCCATGTAGAAGATGGCCAGCGAAAAGATGCACACGATTCGAACACTCGGGCTGGTTCGTGCGAAAGCAAGGCAGCACAAAAAGACGACCAGAGATCCTTGAAACTCAATACTAAGAGTCCATAACTGTAGCTTGTCTTGAGAATCTCCCTCGACGCGAATGACGGCCATGAAGCCGCGCCATGTTGCCATGAGCAGTCCTAGTATACCAGGCTCGCTTGTAAACGGAATCGGTTTCCGCTGCTGATGCGCATACAACACCTCGAAGCGTTTCATTATGGCGCAGAGTATGACAACCGGCACCGTCGGCAGAAAAAGGCGAAACGGCCTCCGGAAGAGGCTTGAAGGCAGGCTTCCAATGGCCGCGTCCGCGTCGCCGCGGTATATCCTCTCGAGGGGCCCATAACTCAGACTAAAGCCGCTAATCACAAAGAAGAGGGCGACCATGAAACCGCCACTGACGAGCAGCCGAAGAAAGGGAAGTTGGATAATGGAATGGTCGTCTGCTTGGTCGCCCCATCCCCGGTAATTGGACGCAAAGTATTCGCTGCTGTTGTGCTGGATCACGACAATGAGGCTGGCGATGCCGCGGAGGCTGTTGAGGTATGAGGTCGGAAACAGCTTTGGGGGAGCGACTCCCTCATCTTGGTCGGGATTGAAATAGCTTGCTATAAAGGAGGGCATCAAGAACCAAAAAGCGCGGCGAAGAAATGTCGGCTTGCGGGGTAGGACTCCAGTGAGGGGGGTGCTTTCGCTCACAATCTCGGACATGGTGCCATGCTGCTGGGAAGAGACATGGGGTGCTGAGGACTGCCGAATTATTTTGCGGCCGGGGGGGGATATTTGGAAATATTGCCTTGGACTAAATCTCAACCGTGGCAGGAAATGGATATGAAGGAAGTAAAGGCAGCAGACCAACGTTGCGCAGAGGGAGTGTGCAGGTCATTCTTCGGGGAGTTTCTCGTAGTATTATTGGCTCGGATATTTAAACAAAGTGTTTACATGAAAGAGCAGCGCCCCCCTTTTCCGCTACGATATAATATGTATACATGATTTTACAAGGTATATCAGGATAGTATATACCAAGCATTCGCACGTGATACTGCTACGGATCCTGAATATATAATTTTGGCAGCTGCGAAGCAGCTGGTATCATCTAGCACTTCTGCACATATAGGGGAGGTGGCCATGTGCTGCTCGGGCCGCGACGCCACCAAAATAGAGCACTCATGGCTGAGAGTGGACGGTTATACATCCGAGATCGCTTCAAGATGGCCGCTCTGCGGCACCGGCAAAGGCTTCCGTAAGGGCCTCCACGTATCTGTCGTGCTCGTCTATCTTGCGGTCGATAAAGCTAGATGCATTGCGGCGGAAAAGACGGGAGCAGAATCGAAAGTATGCACCATTATTGAGTTCTTCATCGGGAAAGCCAAAATAGTCTTTCAGGATACACTTATAAAAGATTGCTGCAAAATGCGCAGGCTCCTTTAGTGCCAAGGGGACCAAAAATGTGCCGTTAGCCCACGACTGCTGCATGATCGATGAGATGTCTGTGTCTCTGCACTGTAGTTTCTCTTCACGTCTGATATGCTCCATAAACTCTGCGTGCAAAGGCGTAAAGTCGGCAGAGGTGATTTCATCCACAAATTTACCGCCCAGCCAATATGGTGTTTGTAGAAATTCGATAGGCCACGAGCAAGCAAATTCCAGGTCGATGATACAAGTAATATTCCAATTCTCATCGACGAGAATATTACTTCGATGCAGGTCAGTGAAAGACAACACAAAAGGGCCATTACAGAGATCGTCCCGAACAAGGTGTGGGAACACGAGCTTAGCGGCGGTTAGGCTAGCCATCTGATACCAGGCATTCTCATGGCTATCTGCCGCGTTTGGCTGCTCGATAAACCGGGTCTCAAGGGCCGCTAGCTGAGAAGAGACGAAATCTTGAACGCTAGAGAATGTGGCACGCCGCGACGTATTACGTAGGGAGAGCCCTTCGTTCTCGTGTATGGTAAATTGAACGCTAATAGGTCGATTGTCTAGGCGTAAATACCCATTACTATCGAGGCGAAAGAGTCCGATACGGGGTAGGCGAATACGCGCGAGCGAGACCATGATCCTCGCTAGGTCCCCTTGCAGATTTTGTAGACGGGCAGCATCACGCTTTTCATCCCAGGATTCTGATAGCGCATCCCCGGAAGTGATGGTTTCGATGAGCAGATAACCGATATCAAGGGCTGCGAAACGGCTGGAATCGTGACGGATATATTGTGAAGGTTGCTGGAGGCCAAATGCTGCTAGGAAAAAGCGCCGAGCTTCGTGGAACCAGCGCGACCATCTGGGAAGCAGGCGAGCGTTCGTAAACTATCGCGATGATAAGCTCATGGGACGGGATTCACAAGTCAGAACGCTTACCCTTTCATTCGTAGATAACCCAAAGCCATAGAGCTTTGGTATCGGAACAGAGGGACAATTGTCCTCAAGCCATGCATACGTCGCAGCCTCACAGTTAAGCTTTTCGTCCGAGTTACCGGGATGTGAAGCTTCCCCAACGCGGTAGGGCAAGGGAAAGCGAATAAGAGGGTGTTTCGGAATATTTGACTGCGCACAGTGGCCATTTATATTAATTGGAACACACAAATTAAAGGATCCATGTCGCCACCATTCTTGTGGTGAGATATCAACGTCGGTTGGCTTAGTACCCAGGTGGTGTGCTATTACCTCTGCCAGAAGAGCACGATGTCCTTCGATATAACTGTAGAAGGCTGCCTTACGCAGTGGGTACTGTAAAGCGTCGAGGATATTGTCGGTCCGATCTTTAGCAGTAGATAGAGTGATAGGGCCGGAGAGTAGATTGCGCGTCGTCATGGCAGAGAGTTCTTTGACGCGGATTTTTGGGGGAGAAAGGGGCCGAAAAGGGACGTGAGATTTCGCGAGATGGCGAAACGCGGAGTCATGTGACAAATGCACTCGCGCTCTTGGAAGCAAGGAATCAAGGCAACCAGGTTATAGTGGTCATACACAGATATATCTCTCCAAGGCAACGAAAAGGCGTTTTTTTACGCGAATTAGCGAGCGAATTAGCGAGTGTCGAGAGGATTCGAAGGGCTTGGCGGTGAGTAGTGAATGGTTGGTGGCGGCGGTGGGGGCACACTCTAATTATTATAAAGCTCAATACACTGCAATTCTCAGCAGACACCCTTATTTATTTATGACTTGCATTAAAATCTATATCGTATAATTAGCACTACTATTTCCGTGTCTTCCAACAACTATTTACAATTTAGCTGTTCTCTCAGCAGCAGCTGATTTTGACCCAGATGCGCCAGGAGATCCGGCTAGTACAAAGTCTACCATGTCCGTAATATCAGCTGCATGCGCAGACTCTTCCAACAAGCCGACCAAGGCCTTTTCTCCTTCTTCAGTGTACCTCTTCAACGCGCTGGCAACCGCACTGATTCTATCCGGTGTCCATCCATGCCGCCTGAGACCTTCTGTATTTACCCCCACCGGCCGTGCACGGAACCCGTGGACAGTAGAAAAAGGCAACACATCTCTTGTCACTATACTACCGGCAGCGACAAACGCCAGCTGCCCAACACGGCACCATTGGACAATGGCAGCTTGGCCAGAGATGGTGGCACCCTTGCCAATGGAAGCATGGCCGCCAACCGCGGCTCCCGTCACGATGACCACATCATCCTCCAACCGACAGTTGTGGCCAACGTGGGCATTGGCCATGATCAGGCAGTTGTTACCGATGGTGGTGAAGCCGCTTCCACCACCCTGTGCACCAGTGTGGATGGTAGCACACTCTCGGATGATGACTCCGTGCCCAATGACTAGCCCGCATTGCTGGCCTGCAGTCTTTTTATCCTGAGGCGGACCACCTAATGCAGCCTGTGGATATATTGTGCAGTTATTGGCAATTGTAGTGGAAGACTGGATCGTGACGTGACTGACGAGGACGGTATTGTCCCCGATGGACACGTCATCTCCAACGTAACAAAATGGGCCGATTGAGACGTTACGGCCAATAGTGCAATCGCGATGAATGACACTTGTAGGATGGATCGTGGCGGATGGATGCTGCTTGAAGTGACCCATGACGAAGGATGTGGAGGGAAAGACGCTGTAATCGGTTACAGCTAGGTGTCACCAGATTTATATTACCCCGGATGCTCTGACAGGTTGTGAGAAGAAATTCGAGGATATCTTTACACACTAAATACTATCCCAACAATCTCATTCTACGGTTCATTGGTACAGTGCTGCAAGAGGAATCGGAACTTTTTCATCAGCGATTATGTGCAACTACAGCATCCGAGACCATATTGCTTTTATCGAAAACAGTTTAGTATTAATAATATCGGAGCGATTATGCTTTCCTGTCAGTCAATAATAAATTCTCCGATCATATTATGGCTTACGATGTCTTGGAGTTATTGCATATCGGAAGATAAAAAAATCCCCCGATCTTTCCATAGCTTCACGCGCGTTATAGCTCCAACTTTCATAAAGAGACATGCTGTACTTGCTGTAAAAAAGTAAAAGAAGATTGAATAAATGAAGAAAGGGAGCTACTCTGTTTTGCGTTGCCGTAATAAATACCCAGTGAGCAGGGCCGAGGCACTGCGACTTTGATCGATTTTCGGTCGCTCAGGTCGCCCGGCAACTACTCAGCTACCCAGGCATACAAGAGCCAGAGACGCTGATTATAATGAGACAATGCGGCGCATAGTACACTGCATGTACATGAAAAATGGTCCGAGCATAGATACTCATCTTCCAGTAATGTCAGCTGCGTGTGTTTAAGCTCTTATGAAGCCTACGCACAGCTGAACCGATGCACCTGCTTCTACTCGTATATACCTCTAAATTTCCCTACCACTGCGTCTTTTTCTCCCTTTCTCTACACTGTCAATTTCAGATACGTCGGTACGTTCCGGAGTCATCTCTCATCTAGTGACCGCTGGGGAAGCATACAAGCCACAAACGCGACGCCCCACTGACGATACTACAATGTCCACGAATCCGACCAGAATTGGCCGAGAAAACCTTGGCGAGCTAAGGGCCGCGGTAATAGGTCTTGGCAAGTTTGGAATGTTCCACGCGAGCAAATATGACGCCATGCCCGGTGCTACACTTGTTGCTGTGGTCGATAGGTCTAGTGAAGTAGCAAAGAAGGCTGCCGTGAGATTCAACTGCCTTGCTCTGGCAGATTACAGAGATCTTTTCGGAAAAGTCGATATCGTGTCCGTGACCACTCCAGCAACGGCGCATGTAGATGCCGCCATCTTTTGTCTCAGAAATGGGATCGACGTCTACCTCGAGAAACCCCTTTCTGCAAACCTTGCCGACGCGAAACGCATAATCGATGCAGCTGCAGACAATGGCCGGATTCTACAGATCGGACATCAAGAGCGCTTTCTTACTTCTCATTTGTGGGCTGGAGCAACTGATATACCGACCTCGATCCAATGTCGTCGCACCAACACAGAAAATGGACGCTGCAATGACGTGCACGTCGCTTTGGATCTCATGGTCCACGATATAGACCTAGTCCTCCAATTAATACCAGGAACCATCAAGATCATATTTGCTGCCGGTTCCAGAGATGCCATATCCGCCATGGTCGAATTCGGGGGAGTCCCCGTCGAATTTTACGCAAGTCGAACAGCCGTGACGCAAGAGCGTTGGACCAAAGTCGAGTATGGCCAAGGCAATCTGTTTCTTGACTTTCTGGCGGGACGCTGCACCGACTCGAGAAAATCACCTTCCAGAAACCTCCATAGCGGTGCTAGCCGCTCCGATGGTGGTGGCATCTTGAAAAATGATCCCCTCAAGGCAGCACTCGAAAGCTTTGTCGCAAGTGTGCGGACGGGAATGGCCCCGTTAGTATCCGCGCGTGACGGATATCGTGCCCTCTCGATTGCTTTGGACATCATCGCAGCATCCTCTACGGCTACAACACCGGATGGTCAAGAGCAGGAGATCAAAAGATATGCGACCGCCGACGGGTTAGCGGCTCAACCAACCGACAGCATCAGCCTCTTCAACATTAATTTGGCCTCACCTGACCATCGAGCAGATGCAGAACGCCGTATTCGCATGGTACTTCATCACCTACAGTACATAGATGGTCCAGAAGTCAAGGATCTGGAACGTGAACTTGCTGCATACGCTGGGGCAAACTATTGTTTGACCGCATCCAGTGGGACTACGGCATTGATGATTGCGCTGCTCGGTGAGGATCTCACCGCCGACGATGCTGTGTTTCTGCCTGCCAACACATATATGGCAACCTGCAATGCGGTAATATTGTCTGGGGCTACACCCGTCTTTACGGATGTCAGTCGTGAAACACGCAATATGTCTGCATGCGAGCTACGGCGCGCGATTGATCAAGTACAGCGTCAAGGCAAGCTCACTCCTCGTGTGGTGCTTACAGTCGATTACTATGGTTTGCCAGCACCCTATGATGAGCTATTACCGTTGGCAGACGAATTTAACATGACCCTCATTGCGGATGCCGCGCAATCTTTTGGTGGCTCACAAGGCGGCAAAAGGGTCGGAGCTTTGGCTCCTGTGACAGCCACTAGTTTTTTCCCGACAAAATCCCTCGGCGCTTTTGGAGACGGTGGTGCTTTGTTCACCGATGACTCTGAATTGTTCGAGAAGTGGAAGTCGATCAGATGGCACGGCACAGACAGTACCAAGGAGCAAAGCATCCGCGTGGGACTCAACGGGCGGCTTGGCTCTATCCAAAGCGCGGTGCTCCTTAGCAAGTTGGCAAACTTTGACAAGGAGGTCCAGCATCGAAAAGCAGCCGCACTTCGCTACCGAGCACAGCTGGAAGGGGTCGTTGGGCTCCCGTGCTCGCGTGCCGCCTGGGACGACCACGCATGGGGTCTGTTCACGATAACGCTCGAGAACAAGGCACAGCGCGATCATGTGCAAGAAACGTTGCGCTCCTGCGATATCCAGTCCAAAGTCTATCCAGCGCTTCCTCTGCACCGACAAAAAGCGTTCCAAAAATATTTACTGGATTGCCAGCGTTTGGAGAATACGGATTGGCTCGCGGAACGTGTGCTTAGCCTGCCGCTTCATCCTCTGTTGGAGCTGGGTGAAGTGGACAGAGTGAGTCAAGCTGTCTCGCGCGCTATTATTACCTCTGTGAAGAGCGAATGTACAGAGACAGAGCGGCCGTTGTAGCAGTACCTCAATTACAGGTTGTTTTCATAGGGAAGCGTAGCTTAGAAATGGAATCAGCATTTACACGCACGCCAAATTGATCCTTTTCATTGACAAGTCTTTGCCTAGTGTTGTATTTTGGCCACGGTCTACATAATATAAAACTTTACATATCAGGCAGGGCAGTTATATAAGAACGACTTGGTACAGCGCGAATCTTTGCACTAGTCGAGACATACGTACGAATTACGGTAGAGTGCGTGACTAGGGCCAGAGATAGTCCGCTACAAAGCTGATTTGGGTATCAGCATTTTTCTTTACTAATTTCTCCGAGTACATCATCACCAGATGGATTTACAACATTATCCTTTGCTCTACAAATTTCGTTTCCTATCCGGTCTCACTCTAGGTTAGGGCCACGATTCTGTACGGGTTTGAGGCTGATTTCCGTTTAGGACTAGTGCAGCGCGACGCCGCACTTTCCGCATCAGGCTGATAAAGAACTCTTATCAGCACGTGATGCGGAACACTCCGCGCCAGGCTTGTGTAATGGCCCCGACAGATCTGGTCCTGGCTGGTCGCCCTCCATCCTGGGCAAGCTTCCCAGGTTCTGCACCCACGGCTGGCGTTTTGTTTCCCCCTCCACCAAGCATCTATTTTCTTTGCAGCAGCTTTTTACCTTGACAGCCTTTTCTATACGAGCTCTCTGATCTCCATGTAGATATTCGCTGGCCTAGCTGTGCCCCCTCAAGCTGTGAGTATGTTCTATTGTTGCTCGCGATCGCGCGACACATCCTCCTGAAGCTTGCGTTGTCTGCTGGTCGAAAAACGCAACAGACGGGCTTTTGGGCTGCACCTAGCGCATACACCCCGCGAGTGCCGGTGGATCGCGGTCGGATCTGTGATATTGAACGCATCGGAACGACTTGGCTGACTTTTTTTTTCTGTGCCCTTTGTTTACAGCTACAGCCCCAGCATGAACAGCAACCAGAGCCACCACGCCCAGCCCGGCGGCGCGCCATACAGTAGCGAAATGGAGGAACGACACCGCGTCATGCAGCAGCAGCACGACGAGATTATGAGACGGGACCAGGAGCGCGAGAGAGACCGCGAACGAGACCGCGAGGCCGCCGACCGATTCCAGTCCGCACACCAGAGCAGTGCCGGTTCGATTCCCATACACCAGCCCGTTGCGTCGCGCATCCCCGGCGCGATACACAGTCCCGGCGGCCTGCTGGCGAACCATAACGGCAGCACCTCTGCTATGCCGATTGGCGGTCCCCCAGGCCCGATGCAAAACTACGGCGGCCCACCGCCACCGAATGACCACTCGCGTCCCCTCCAGCACGGCGGGCCAGGCGCGAGCGGTCAGCATCCAGGTTACGGATCGATGTCTCACGGACAGCCCTCCCAGGGCGGCCCGCCGCCGCCGCCTGGGACCGGATCCGTTTTTGGTGGCCCTTTGCAACAGCAGCCGCAGCCACCGCAAGACGCCCAGCGACCAGGCCAGCAGGGCGCGCCCATGGTCAATGTAGCACCACCAGGTGGCTCTCAGATTCCGGGCGGCATCACGCAAGGCCAGCAGCCCATCCTCAATGTAAGGATATTGATTCAAGAACAACGCGATTTGTGCCTGGCACGGCAAGCAGACGTACTGGCCTTTGTGCTCATGCGTGTTTGAAAACTTTTCGCGCGGTCACTATTTTGCTATGGATGTAAAGCGCTAACATAGTGTTCCAGGATGCTTTGACGTACCTGGACCAAGTCAAAGTCCAATTCCATGATCAGCCCGATGTCTATAATCGCTTCCTTGACATTATGAAGGATTTCAAGTCTCAGGCGTGAGTGTAGACTGATCCTTTGGTGGTGACACAGCTAACGTGGTAGAATAGCATCGATACACCCGGTGTTATCAACCGAGTTTCCGAGCTGTTTGCAGGCCACCCCAATCTAATTCAAGGCTTCAACACATTTTTACCCCCGGGATACAGAATCGAGTGCGGCGCTGGGAACGACCCCAATACAATTAGAGTCACCACACCCATGGGTACAACTATTCAAAGTATTGCTGGACGAGGTGGTCCTCCCGATGGCCATGGCCCTAGCCAGTCCATCTTCCCCGAGCGTGGTGGCCAATGGCCTCAGCGGTCACCCGAGGCCAACTTCAGCGCGCCGGCTCAGAACGGCGGAAGCCTGTTTGTACAGGCAGCCGCCCAAAGCGGCGGTTATGAGGTTGCAGGGCATCGCGCTGGCTCTCAAGCTCCTGGACCTTCTGGTCCGAATGCCACTACTGGGCGTAGCACGCCTGGCCCGGCTGGGGTTAATGGTGCTACAGCAAGCCAAGCAAGTATGGAGCGACGCGGCCCCGTCGAGTTCAACCACGCTATCAGCTACGTCAACAAGATCAAAAACCGATTTCAGGACAAGCCAGAAATATATAAGCAGTTTTTGGAGATTCTGCAAACATACCAGCGGGAGCAAAAACCGATCCAGGATGTCTATGCGCAAGTTACCACATTGTTCAATGCTGCGCCTGACTTGCTGGAGGACTTTAAGCAGTTCCTCCCAGAGACTGCCGGACAAGCAAAGGCGGCCGCTGGCAGAGCCGAAGATGGTATCGCTGGCGGCGCTGGTCAGCAACCTGGTGCCAGAGACGGACAAAAGATGCCTCCATTGGGAAGCTTTGCTCCCCCGGCTAGCGCTAGCAAGGATAAAAAACGCGCGAGAAACGACAAATCAGCTGCTGGAGGAGTTACATTGCTCGCCGAGGTGACCTCTCAGCCTCGTCTGCAAGCTGCTGCTGTCAATGGCAAACGTCCGAGATTGAGCCACGCTCGCGGGGCTGCGGATGGGTCGTCGATTGAGCCCACCTTGACGCCAGTTATGCCCGAGCCATACCCTCCTCGAACTTCCACTACAACTAGCATGGAAGAGATTGCCTTCTTCGAAAAGGTCAAGAAGTTTCTCAGCAACCGATCTTCCATGAACGAGTTCCTAAAGCTCTGCAATCTCTTTAGCCAAAACGTCATCGACAGAAACACGCTTTTCCACAAGGGTGCAGTCTTTATCAGCTCCAACCCCGACTTGATGACTTTCTGGAAAGCGTTTGTGGGCTTCGATACTCAAGATATTATGATCGATAATCGTCCTGCTGCTCCTACCGACAAAATTTCACTGAGCAACTGCCGAGGATACGGTCCAAGCTACAGACTCTTGCCCAAGAGGGAGCGCCTCAAGCCCTGCAGCGGTCGTGATGAGCTCTGTAACTCGGTTCTGAATGACCAGTGGGCCTCACACCCGACCTGGGCCAGTGAAGACTCTGGATTCGTCGCCCATCGCAAGAACCTCTTCGAAGAAGGCCTTCATCGCATTGAAGAAGAGCGCCACGACTACGATTTCTACATCGAGGCCAACCTCAAATGTATCCAACTCCTGGAGCCAATTGCCCAGCAGATGCTGGCCATGACATCGTCCGAGAGAGAGTCTTTCCACATGCCTGGCGCTCTTGTCGGACAGAGCACATCGATTTTCAAGCGCATCTGTAAGAAGATCTACGGCGAGCGCGGAATCGACGTGGTCAACGACATGTACAGCCATCCTTTTGACGTTGTTCCCGTCTTGCTGGCCAGAATGAAGCAAAAGGATGAGGAATGGCGCTTCTCACAGCGAGAATGGGAGAAGGTATGGCATGCGCAGACCGAGAACATGCACCTCAAGAGTCTTGATCACATGGGCATCTCGGTCAAGTCAACAGACAAACGCAATTTGACCGCAAAGCACTTGGTCGATGTTATCAAGACGAAGCATGAAGAGCAGCGTCGCGAGCGAGCACTCAAGGGCAAAGCTCCACGCCACCAATTCGCCTGGAACTTTTCTGACAAAGATGCCATTATGGACCTGCTTCGTCTGATGATGCTCTACAGCATGCACAATGGCCAACACAGCACGCAAGAAAAGGAAAGGATTCTAGAGTTTTTCGAAATGTTTATCCCGGCCTTCTTCGACCTTCCTGACGATGTGGTTCAGGAGCGAGTACCCAAGATGCAACCTGACTCTGGCGAGGAGGAGATTGAAGACAATACACCTGCTGAGCTGACAAACGGCCGTAGCCGTAGGAACGGAAAGAAGGGCGATCTGCTTAGAGGGGTCCTCGATCCGGGCCGTATCGGCAGCAAACCCCGGAATCATAAAGAGGATAGCACATCGGGGAGCAAGGAGACTACGCCCGATGTCACCTCGACGAATGAGGAGGAAATGGCTGACGCGCTGGATGAGGCGCCTACTCCTGACCTGTCCAACGAGCGCTGGATGCCCAGTGTGCCTAAGCCTGTGGTGACGGGTTCTGACAGCGGCCTGTTGGACGGCGACGGCGAGCTCAGGGCTGATGGGTTCTTTAGCCGGCCCTGGTACAACTTCTTCTGCAATCAGACGTTGTTTGTATTCTTCAGCATATTTCATCAACTATATGAGCGTCTTCAAGATATCAAGGGCAGCTCTGAGAGGGTCTCCAAGGAAATCGAGCGACTGAGCCGACCCAAACCTGCGGGGGACATTGGTTTTACCGAGAATCACATGACCTTCTTCGAGGCCAACGAAGCGCCTGAAGCTTTCTGGCCCAAAACCATGGAGCTCATCGAGGAATACATTACCGGCGACGTTGACGAGAATCGTTTTCAGGATGTTATGCGACACTACTACCTCCGCAATGGTTGGAAACTATACACTATCCAGGATCTTCTCAAGACTCTGTGCCGACTTGCTCTCACTTGCAGCAGCACTGACGTCAAGGAGAAGACTCCTGACCTTATCCAGCAATATCTCAACAGCCGGGACAAGGAGGAGACGAGCTACCAGACTGAGATTAGCGCCAGGAAGTTTGCGGAAAAATGTGTTAAGGAGGGCGATATTTTCGTAGTTTGTTGGGTAAGTAGTTCAATTGCTGGTTGCAAACGCAAGTGCTGACATGGACTCTAGTTTCCCCAGAAATCAGAGGCCACTATCCGCTGGCTGCAGCGTGACGAGACGACTTTCTACATGGACGAGATGAAGCTTCGCGAGCGATGGCAATACTACATTTCCTCTTTTATTCGTGTCGAGCCAACAGAAGGCATCCCCCGCGCGAGACTACACAAGACTGTGCTCACGAGGAACTTGCCCTCGGGCGATGCCGAGTCTGACGGAGAGAGTATCCCCAAGCCTCTATCATATGATGAAAATCTGACAATCTCCATCTGCCTGACAAGCTCTAAGATGATTTGGGCGCCGGGAACCTCGGAGTATTTCATTTACGACAACGCGCCCAAGACCAAGGAGCAGCGCGAGCGCCGCGAAAAGTTCACGGCGACCCTGAGCAGCCACCGCGAAAGCAAGCTCCTGGAGAAGATGGTGCACAAACCGCCGTGGACCAAGGACATGAGCCCAGAGGAGGTGCAGGAGCAGAATAAGAATTTTGCCAAGTGGGTGGACGAGGGCATCGTGCCTCCGTACGCGGGGCAAGACGTCGAGATGCAATAGCACTGCATGGATTGGGGTACTTTGCTGTGGCTAGAGAAAACGTGGGGTCTTTTCTAGCGGGTTGTTTATGATTTCTATTTGCGTCTTTGGCAGGGAAAGTTGGGACCGAGGTCGAGCCTTTTCTGCGTGTATTCTCTCTTGATTTTTTCTTGTGCAAAGGGGGGACGGTTCTTCAATTCGGTTGTCTATGGTTTCTGTCATCACGTCGTGTGTATGTTTGTGTGTTTATTGCGTTTTTTCCTTTTTTTTTAGCAAGAAGAAATTAAATCGGGAATTTGGCATACTTTGTTGTACTCCCTGACTCTGAGCATTGTAGACCTAAGGAAATTCTTACGTGGTGGCTCTGTCTATAAAGAAAGCCTTCTATTATCTGTCGATTGGACATGTAAACGGTGTTTGGTGTGAGATTGTGACGCTTACACGAGTACGAGCACATGTCGAATTCACCAGAACAAGGCTGCTTTTGAAAGTCAAGACCCATGTATTCAATTTTGTTCTTTATTAAATAATATAAAATGACCACCACAGACTGCATTGGCATGTCCTGTTTGTATGCATACCTTTTTTTTTGCGCAACATAATCGGAGGGGGCCTTGCCCAGGAGAACGACATGTCTTCATTCAATCATTTACTTTTTGCTTCCTTTGTGCAGCTTCCTCGATGCGAGTTTACTGAAGGTTCTCAATCACCAGGGCAGAGGCGCCGCCGCCGCCATTGCAGATGCCGACGCAGCCAATCTTGGCCTTCTTCTCCTTGAGGACAGAGGTGAGGGTGGTGAGGACGCGGGCGCCGGAGCAGCCCAGCGGGTGGCCGATGGCGACGGAGCCGCCGTAGACGTTGACCTTGTCGGCCGACAGGTTGAGCTGCTTCAGGTTGGCGAGGGCGACGACGGAGAAGGCCTCGTTGATCTCGTAGTAGTCGACGTCCTTGTCGGTGAGGCCGGCGTGCTTGATGGCCTTGGGGATGGCGAGGGCGGGCGCGACGGTGAAGCGCTCGGGCTCGCGCTCGGCGTCGCCCCAGCCGAGGATCTTGGCAATGGGCGTAACGCCGAGCTCCTTGACCTTGGCCTCGGACATGAGGACGACGGCGGCGGCGCCGTCGTTGATGGGGGCGGCGTTGGGGGCGGTGATGGTGCCGTCCGACTTGAAGGCGGGGCGCATGGCCTTGAGCTTGTCCTCGTTGAGGTTCTTGACCTCGTCGTCCTTGTCCACAACCACGTTGGGCTTGCCGCGGCCGCCGGGGACCTCGACGGGGACAATCTCCTTGAAGAGGCCGGCGGCGGCGGCGGCCTGGGCCTTTTTGTACGAGTTGATGGCGTACTCGTCCTGGGCGGCGCGTGAGAGGTCATTGTCCGAGGCGCAGAGCTCGCCGGCGAGGCCCATGTGCTCCTTTCGGAAGGCGTCGGTCAGTCCGTCCTTGAGGACGCCGTCGACGAGCGTCTGGTCGCCGTATTTGGCGCCGTTGCGGAGGTTGGGCAGGTAGTGCGGGGTGTTGGACATGGATTCGGTGCCGCCGGCGACGACGACGGACGAGGTGCCGAGCATGATGTTTTGCGCGCCGAGGACAATGGCCTTGAGGGACGAGGCGCAGACCTTGTTCACAGTGGTGCAGATGGTCGACTGAGGCAGGCCAGCGCCGATGGCGCACTGGCGAGCAGGGCCCTGGCCGAGGCTGTTGGGGGGGGGGCGAGTGTTAGTACATATTGCATCGTTGCGGGTTTGGGAAAGAGCCCGTACCCAGCGGAGAGGACATTGCCAAAGTAGACCTCCTCGACCTCCTCGGGCTTGATACCGGCACGCTCGACAGCACCTGTGGTGGTGGTTAGCTTGCTGGGACGCGTTCGATGCTGTCGACGAGGGGCAGTGCTGTACCCTTGATGGCGACGGAGCCGAGCTGAGTGGCGCTCAAGCTGGAGAGGGAGCTGTTTGTCTCGTCAGTAGCCGTTTTACAAGCTGCAACAAGTGCGCCCGTGGAGTTTGACGATGTCGCGCGGGGCGGGAGAGGGGAGCTACGCACCCGAGGAACGAGCCGATGGGGGTTCGGGCGGCCGAGACGATGTAGACGGGAGGAAGGTTGGACATTTTGGCGGGGTTGTATCTGGCTGCGCGCGAAAGGGATGTATATGAAGAAAGAAGGTTTTCAGAAGAGAAGAAGAGGTCGCGAGGAAATGGTTCAAATAGTAAAAAGGGGGGAAAAGTTAGTTACTGGAGGTTTGAGCAACCACGTTTATCTAAATCCGAGCAGGACCGTGTAATATTTACCGACCGCCCTCGTTATCACTCGGGATTTCTCAACAAGCGGGTTCAAAGGAGGGGCAGTAACGATTTTGGCGCCGTATTCGGACCACTGCCGGGCTGGTTGGCGTTCTGATGTGGCATTGGTGGGACAGCAATGAGCTATTTGTTTGGAAATTTTGAAGAAAAAAAAAAAGAAGAAAATGCCACGGCTTGGTATAACAAAGATTGATAACCGGATACAAAGTAACCTGTCACCTTTTTGCACGGCAATCGGCCTTGGCCTCATGCATTCATCGGCTGTTGCTATAGTTAAACGACACGTCGGCAAGTGGGTGACTAGATGCGACCGCCGCTTCTAGTTACTCTTTATGAATCTTCTTTTGGTTTTGTTGCTCTCTTATATTTATGTTTTTCTTTCTTTTTCAGTAGTTGCTTTTTTCTTCTTCTTCTTTTTTTCTCTTTTGTTGCTTTTCTAATTATCTGTATCAGCTTCTGTTCTTTCGCCGTCCCTTGTATCTCGTAATCGTAGAGAACTCGAAACCGATCGCCCCATGTTGGTCTCATGTCTCTGAATTGCTGGCGCCAGTCTTAGTCAGGTAAGGTACCGTTTAGTATGGAGTACAGGCCTGCACCGCCTTGGCGCGGACAGCGTCTTGTAATTTAAGCAGCCAACTCATATTCAGCGGAGTTGGTCGGTTGCTCCAGTGGGGGTTCTCTATCCCGCCTCACGCGATAAGCCTGCACTAATCTCCACGTGACGCTTCGCGACTGGCAGCAAAGCTCGAAAAAGTTGCCGTTGCGCGCCACGCCGACTGGAGCTGCAAGCAAGCCTGTTCATTCATTTTGCAGCTGCCATTGACCCCTGCAGTTGTATATATCCCAACGCAAGATGGATGATTTATATGATGAGTGAGCATTTGATCTAATCCCTACAAGCGAGATATCTGCGCTGACCACATCGCGACTAGGTTCGGCAACTTTATAGGCGAGGAAGTCGAGTCGGAGGCAGGCTCCGACGCGGGCGTTGATGCCGGCGATTATGTCTACGATGATGCTGCCGGCGATGTTGAGGATGACGACGAGCTCATGCAAGTGGATGGTGAGTTGCGCGCCGCGATGCGCCCTCGATTTGACCATTGTCGAGCTAATCAGCAAATGTGAACGCGTGCAGATGGCCCCTCCAACGCCGTGATCCTTCACGAAGACAAGCAGTACTATCCGACCGCCGAGCAGGTATATGGTCAAGATGTCGAGACCCGTGTCGAGGAGGAGGATGCGCAACCTCTCACCCAGCCCATCATTGCCCCGATTGAGACGAAAAAATTCACCATTGAGGAGGAAGATCTTCCGCCCGTCTACTACAGCCGCGAATTCATGGCGGACCTAATGAACTTTCCCAACCAAATACGAAACGTTGCGCTCGCTGGTCACTTGCACCACGGAAAGACGGCCTTCACCGACATGCTTGTCCTAGAGACACACGACATCCTCGAGAAGCTGGACAAGAGAGTAGGCCGAAAGCGCGACGAGGCGCTCCGATACACAGACATCCATATCCTCGAACGCGAACGCGGCGTCTCCCTCAAATCGTCGCCTATGAGCTTCGTGCTGCCGAATTCCAAGGGCAAGTCGCATCTGATCAATGTCATCGATACCCCGGGTCACGTCAATTTTGTCGACGAGATTGCTGCTGCTTGCCGACTAGTGGATGGTGTCTGTTTAGTCGTTGATGTGGTGGAGGGTGTGCAGGTGAACACGGAACAAATAATCAAGCATGCCGTCCTGCAGGATCTGCCGCTAACATTGATTGTCAACAAACTGGATCGACTTATCGTCGAGCTGAGACTGCCGCCCAAGGACGCATACTTTAAACTCAAGCACGTTATCGAGGAGGTCAACACTATAATCACAAACACTGTCCCAAACACATCGACAGCCAAGCGCATTAGCCCCGAGAAGGGAAATGTTCTCTTTGCCTGCACGGATCTGGGGTGGTGCTTTACACTACAGTCGTTTGCCAAGATGTACGCGGATAGCTACAGCGACGTTACCGCCGAGGACTTGGCCAAGCGCCTTTGGGGAGACGTTTACTTTAACCCCAAAAAACGAACCTTTTCACGCAAACCACTCGAGGATAGAACCGCGAGATCATTCGTGCACTTTGTGCTGGAACCCATCTACAAGATCTTTACTCATTCCATTAGCGACAGCCCAGAGGATTTACGCCCCGTTCTAAAGTCTCTAGGCATTCAGTTGAAACCTGCACAGTACAAGGCAGATGCTAAGGTCATTCTCAAGCTTGTATGCGAGCGGTTTTTTGGGCCCTCTACCAGCTTCGTTGACATGCTTGTGCAGCATGTACCTTCACCAGTCGAGTCGGCGCAGCGATTGCTGGAACGTCATTATACCGGACCACTGGATACCAAGGTTGCCCGCTCGATGCTGGAGTGCAATCAAGACGGGCCTCTTGTCGTTCACATTACTAAACTTTTCAACAAACCCGACGCCAAGAGCTTCTACTCTTTCGGCCGAGTCCTGAGCGGAACGGCACGACCCGGCGTGCAGGTCAGGGTGCTGGGAGAAGGCTACTCGCTCGACGACGAGGAAGATATGACGACGACAACGATTGACAAGGTGTTTATTGGCGAGACGAGATATAACATTCCCACCGACGGCGTGCCAGCGGGTAATCTCGTGCTACTGGGCGGAGTCGACAATTCAATAGTCAAGACGGCCACGATGGTACCTCCCACTCTGGAAGACGATGAGGACGCCTACATTTTCAAGCCTATCAATCACTTTACAGAATCGGTTCTCAAAGTTGCCGTTGAGCCCATCAACCCCTCGGAGCTGCCCAAGATGCTCGACGGTCTACGAAAGGTTCAAAAGTCGTACCCCCTCCTCAATACTAAGGTCGAGGAGTCTGGCGA
This sequence comes from Beauveria caledonica, assembly GCA_030777785.1. Classification (NCBI taxonomy): domain Eukaryota; kingdom Fungi; phylum Ascomycota; class Sordariomycetes; order Hypocreales; family Cordycipitaceae; genus Beauveria; species Beauveria caledonica. The sequence goes on along the minus strand of JAPFSE010000408.1, from coordinate 8,660 downwards.
GCACATCATCATTGGTACCGGCGAGCTATACATGGACTGCGTCTTGCACGACTTGCGCCGTCTATACGCCGACATGGATATCAAAGTATCAGACCCCGTCACCAGATTCTGCGAAACCGTCGTGGAAACGTCAGCCACCAAGTGCTACGCCATCACGCCAAACAAGAAGAACAAGATCACCATGGTGGCGGAGCAACTAGAAAAGGGCATATCGGTCGACATTGAGACGGGCGCCGTCAAGATCCGCGATCCCATCAAGAAGACGGCCAAGTTTTTCGAGGAGAAGCACGGCTGGGATAAACTCGCCGCGCGCAGCATCTGGGCGTTTGGCCCAGACGACGCCGGCCCCAACATCCTCCAAGACGACACGATCCCGACCGAGGTCGACAAGAAGCTGCTCAACGCGGTGCGCGAGTCGATCCGGCAGGGCTTCAGCTGGGCCGCGCGCGAGGGCCCCCTCTGCGAGGAGCCGATCCGCAACACAAAGTTCAAAATCACCGACGTGGTCCTCGCCAGTGAGGCCATTTTCCGCGGCGGCGGCCAAATCATCCCCACGGCGCGCCGCGCCTGCTACTCGTCCTTTCTCATGGCCTCGCCGCGCCTCATGGAGCCCGTCTACGCCGTCTCCGTGACGGGCCCGGAGGACTCCTACATGGAGGTGTACAATGTGCTCGCGCGCCGCCGCGGTCACGTGCTCTCCGACGGGCCCGTCGCCGGCACGCCGCTGTACCGCGTCAACGGGCTGCTGCCCGTCGTGGACTCGTTTGGCTTCGAGACGGACCTGCGCATCAGGACGCAGGGTAGCAGCATGGTCAGCATGGTGTTTGACAGCTGGAGCGTCGTGCCCGGCGACCCGCTGGATAGGGAGCAGGTCGTGCCGCCGCTGCAGCCGGCGTCGACGCAGGCGACGGCGCGGGACTTTGTGCTCAAGACGAGGCGGCGCAAGGGGCTCAGCGAGGACGTGAGCGTCAAGACGTTTTTGGAGCCGGAATTCTACCAGAGCTTGATGGAGAGTGGCATGCTGGGCGAGTTGTAGAATGTGGAGCGTCTTGAGGGGATGGATGCTGTATGATTTTGATACAAGAAGGAAATGGGTGATTTGTGAGAGATGGTTAGTTTAGGCCTCGGCGTACGGTCTCGGGAGTTGAAGTGTTTCCATGGCTACATTGCAACTTAATACAAGCAAAAAAGTGAAACAAGATCAATTTCTTTCGTCGTGACTATTGTGAATTGTAATTTGAGACTGCTGCAGTCTGCATTATTTGGCTCTTCTGGAGCGGCGTCGGTATATATAGATATGTACATGTACATGTGCGTTTCCGGCAGTGTGCGGCTTATGGGGGCTCGCTGTATCCTTGGACAGCTGTGTAGCCGCCTCTGTGTCATTGTTGCCGTATCCTCACATAAATGTATGCAGCGAGGGCCCTGGACGTGGGGGGCCAGCAGAAATGCCTATGGCTCGGGACACCTGATGCGGATCGCCGGATGAACCTGTCCTTTGCGGCTCAACTTCCTCCTTGGAGACGGCCTATTCAGCTTTTGCAGCCTGCCACGGGAGTACGAATACCCATCGGCATGCACCACCTCCTCTGTCTGTGTGGTATACTCTTTCAACCTCTCGCCCCAATCTCAGTAGCACGTCTCGAGCATCTTGTCCAGCACGCCCCTCAGCGAGTCATTTTCCAGCGCCGCCGCCACGCGCTCCTTGTCCGCGAGCTGCTTGTTGACCTGGTCGTCCTGCACGTGCGAGCTCTCCTTGCAGCGCACATCGACGCGGTAATTCGGCGGCAGCGCCTGCTCCAGCCGCACGCGCACCGCGAGCCCGAGAATCGTCGCGAGCGAGCAGTGCGTAATCGTCGGCGTGATCTCGACAAACACGTCGATGAGCGTGTCACTGTTGTTGTTGTTGTTGTATTCAGGCACGACGGTGTGTGAAGAAGAGGGCGAAGGTGTTAACCGAATGTCGGCGAGGTTGATGACGGAGAGCTGGCCGAGCGAGACCGGGTGTTCGGGGTCGGTAATGGTGGAGATGAGGTCTAAATCAACGACGACTAGGTCAGCTGGTGGGCCGGCAAAGACGGGGGAGAGAGAACGGTTTACCGTAAATTTCTTGCTCGTCAATCGGCTCAGGTGTGGTATCGTCAGAGAAGCCATCATCGGCGCCGCCGCTACCGCCACGGGGCCAGGCAATGGCCGCGCCGTAGTCGTCGCCGCAGAACGGGCCCGACAGGTACGAGGGCCGCGCAAAGATGATGTCGGTGTACTTGGAGTCGGGCCCGCGGCGGGGAGCGACCTTGTGCTTGCGCGTGGGCAGCTCCGAGGCGTTGAGTACCGTCGGATTGGCATTGTCGAGGGCGGCGGGGGACATGGTTGTGTGATGGAGGCGGAGCAAAGTCGTCTGCGAACACTTTGACGAACTGGGATGGGTTTTGGATCTCTAACGAGTCTGAGTTATTTGACTTGATTTTGGCGATGCAGTGCGTTTCTGAGCCGTCTGGTTATGAATGTCCACAATGTCGCTTCAGTGGCAAAGAGCAGAAGCCGGTGATGCAATGCTAACTTCACTACCTTAGGTTGAAGACCTCAGAACCGCACCTCTGGAGCCCCGCTGTTTTGCGCACGCTGTAGCCAGTGGCGGCGCCGTTATAGGTAATGCTCTTCTACAGGTCAGGTGCAGACCGATACGTCTAAACAATGGCATTTTGGCCGTTACTGAGAAATCTTGCGACACGATTCACGATTCACGATGCAACTATACCCGGCTCATCCGTTGCTTCATTTGTGGCAAAATATCGCGAAAGCCTGGCTGGAACTGATACACAGGTCGGCGCCTTTACAGATCCCTGTCCCCGGCCCGGTATTCAAGAGCGATCCTGTTCTTGGTCGCGAAAACCCCGGCCATCTCTGATTCGCTTGCTTCTGGATTGGGAATGGCAACGTAACATAGACAATGCTGGCAGCTGGCTTGTCATCTTGGTCCGCACGCCCTGTTTGGTCCGTGCATCTTACCACACTCTTGATCTTGTGTCTTTGCCGCCCTGCTGCATCGAGGAATATTGATTCGGCTTTCTACGACAAACGATTTTCCTCTTTTCAAGTAAAAGGTGGCGTTGCTGCTGGGCATGTCCACCTGTAAGCACCAAGGGCCCGCGCTCCCACACGGCAGCAAGATTAACGATACGGCATGGCCGATAAGGTGTGTTCTGGTGACGCAAAGCCCAATGATAAAATGTGGAAAGCGGCATAAATTATTAGCAACCAAGTAGAGACGAAAGATATTTGCTGCTCTGGTCAGATCGGATACCGGCCGGGGCTTACCTTGCACGTCCCGCGGTAATGCAGTTCGTTGCCTAATTTTGCTGTACTCATTTTTGGCGCCATGACTGGTGAGCAAGAAAAGACACCCCAAAAAAACCTTGATTCGCGAGACAGTGAGACCGTACTTCCTTGGCTTCTGCATCATACCAAATGCTCCGAGCGTGACGCTGCTGCTCTCCTTTGATGTCGTTCTTACAGCCTTGGTGCCTTGAATTGACACGGCCCCTGGCCACCAGACTGCCTCTCTGAGACAGCTGTCGCTTGGCTGAAAGCCACATTCTTTTTGTTCAGTAAAAATGATAACACACTAAAATGTGCATCCTTGCTGGCCTGACTTCGAAGCTGCAAGGAGTTGTGCTGTCAAGGCTCCGGCAAGGCTGGCGTGGCTGGCAAGCCGGTGAGTGTGGGTGCAAAAACTCGGAACAGATTGACAGACTCATTATCTCCTGACAGGAACCTTGCATCATGTGGAAATCTGCAGGCCGTAACCTGATCGTCATCGCTCATCATGCACGCAGCGTGACCGCCATGTGGTAGGGCGTGCTTCGTAGGCTGCGTTTCAGTCGATCGTCAGCTACTGGTAGCTCGTCCGCAAGTTGGCTGGCACCGCGCTCGATTAATGTATCCGTATATGATATTGATACCGCTGGGAAGGGCGATCAGCCACGCTGCTCTGCGGCATGCAACATGCAGCATCCATAACGGCGTAAGCCTCGGCAGGCTGAATGTGAATATAGGTTGCGGTCAGGTAACACACATTGCACTTGTACTGGACATGACATGTGATGGAGGTGTAAGTAACTGTCTTCTGCGCCACCAATCCATCTACTGGCCGCCTGTCGCCCAATTTAGACATCGAGAGGGGCCGGTGGCTTGCCATCTCAGAGTCTGCTGCTCGTGTGTTGCGAGCGTCTAAGCCTCAATGTTGGTAGGTGGCAACTCCGTCTGAAACACCATTGACTAATCCTCTACCCAAAATGCGATTCGCTGGAGTTTTGATAATCGTGGATGGTCTTGTTTTCCGCTTAGCCACTCAGAGGTGACCAATCCCATTATGGTGATGTAGCCTGGCGCCGGGAGCCGAGCTTATTATATCTGTGAAGGGGCTGAGTGGGGAGCCAGGGAGCCAGGGAGCCAGGAAGAGAACCGTGGGATCCGTAGGCAACATGAAAACTTGGTTGGATTCGACTGTCCTGCCTTCTCATATCCGCGTCGGCTCACAGGGCGACTCGGGCTCTGGTCTTCAGTTGTGGTGGCGGGAAAATCGGAAATGACTGTACAGCGATGGCAAGTTGAATCGTTTGTCATGTCTGCCAACCAGCTTGCCACTGCTAAAGGCTCTGATATAAATAAATGCAAAATAAAAAGGCCGAAGTCGAGCCATAGGTCTCCACAGAGCCTTCGGCGTTCTCTCTGGTGGGCAATGGGATCTTGTCCATTGCCCACTTGGCCACAAGTTAGCGGAAGACTGCATGGGCCATCCCATCCGATGTGCATGTGGAAGACCATGCATCGTAGCAATGTAGCATCTGGCACCACAGTTTCTTCAGATGGATCATAATGATCCAGTCCGGTGCATGCCATGGTTGCTCATACGTAATAAGGATCTCTCTTTCCTTGCCCGCGCACAGGAGCGAAACTGATGTAAATGTCTCTAGCGCTAGAATCGGTACCTTGGTGTCAGGGTCACCGGCAATGCTCAGTGTACATACTGATGCAATGCCTTACATCCCACACCATCCTCGCTTTTCGGTATGTCGATTAGTCTCGGATGTATTGTAGACAGGTTTCGGTTGAAACTGAGTGTGTTAATTTGCGGTGTAAAAGCAGGCATCTTGACTTTCACAACGGAGCTTTTTGCAGTGGCGCATTTTTGATGCATAGTTGCATCTGCAGACGGCGATGGGCTTGATTTGTACACCGAAGAACCAAAATATGTTCCAGGAACTGTAATGGTACAAGGGCTCGGATTTTACTAGTGGAAGCCGTCAACGAACCAAGGCCGCGAAAGTTACGTTGTACTGGCAAAATATTGGTGGGAGCAACGAGGCAGTTGCATGTCAGTGATGGCTGCGGCCGCTAGAGGAAACCGCAACAGCCAAGTGACGTAGGGTTTGCAATGCGCTTGTGCTTCGGGTGCTACAGGTTTGTCTCATACAGCATGACTTGGCAAACATCCCCAAGCAATAATTACCAGTACGTGGCTGCTGCAAGGTACGGGGTGCTGCAGGTGACAACAGGCTTGCCAGTGTCTTTGCGTGGCCAGTGAGCCAGAAACATGGGTAGAGCTTCGATTGCCAGCCATGAGAAATTCCTAGCGCTACCGAGATCGCTATTGGTGTCGAGTTGAAGCTGAAGAGAGGTTGAATGTCATTTATGTATTGCTGTGCCGACGCCTTGAGGATGGATCGACACAGCATTTGCACACGAGCATCCACATCGCAACCGATTTTGTCGACCTTGAGGATTGCCGGTTTTTAAGGAGCAGCGGCGAGCGTTAACGTTAGTTAGTAGTAGTTAGGTGTAGGTACGACGTATGTTGAGCTTTATTAATAATTTATTAGCACCCCGGACGAATCGGATAGTGGGTTTCGGCGACGGTGGGCTGGGAACAAAGGCATGTTTGGGATCCGATCAAGTGCAAAACTGGCTGATGGTCTTGGACGGAGCTGTCCTTGCTGCAGCCAGATTGCAGGGACGATGGGCTATTCGAAAAGTATTGTTGGTAGGTGCGTAGGTCAGTCGCGATCGCAAGTGTGCCAGAAGGTGAGCAGAGTGCCTGATATATGGCGCGCCGCAGCATGAGGGTCATGGGACTTTTCTCTGACATGTCCATCATAGCGGTAGGAGTAGCATCACTGTTCCAAAACAGACTGCTGCACATCATGGGCTGCCGAAGCTGCCTCGCCAAGCTAGTGGAGGTTTGGGGTGGGCAGATGCAGCTGCCACACGCCAACTCCAAAGAGCCGCCAGGAACACAATTCGGCACCCTGTAACGAGACACATTGGCGCTCAATTGCGCAGTCTAGCTCTCTAATTATATAATGCGGCGGGTCAGAGGTAGCTTGAGGGATGAGTCGCTTCGCGCATGTGCGGCGTTGTGTTGCGTGCTGGTTTCTGGGGCGGGTGTTGTCCGTGTTTGCCAGGGCTCAAGTAGAGGAGCCGAGCAATCCGGGAAGGCAAGGTGGTGTGTAATGAATACGGGTGAGGGATTACCGAAAATGCCAGCATATTATAGAAGGGGGGTGTCGCGAAGCAGAATAGAAAACTCAAGATGTAGCTGTCGGTGCTTTGTTTGCTAGGATGAAGAGGTGATGTTGTAATCTGTAGGTTGTGTTGAGATGTGGCGTGGCGGCTGGCAGCGGCGAGGGCCCCCTCGTTGCATGGACAGCTTCATGAGCGTTTGCCTCGTCAAGTGTCTTTTCCGTATTACTTGGTCTGATAGAGAGGGATTCAAGGTTGATAGAGATTACTTGTTAATAGATTGACGCTATGGACTATGAAACCTCGTATAGGGGATGACAGGGTGTCAATCATCGTCTCATTTTACCCTTGGCTATGCGCAATGCTGTCGCATGACGGCAATAAGACGGTGGCCCAGCCCAGCATGTTCTTTTTGCTGGCCAAATCTCTTCCCCGCATGCACCAGCCCCTCCCCGCCGCCTGCGCGGGCAATGAACAGACGCCACAACTACGCTGCCGTCTGCGGCGTGCGAGTCGTCCATGCATGTGCAACTGGAACGCGACTAATAGAAGTAAAGAGACGGCATTGATGCGAGACCAAGGAAATCGGCCGAGTCTTTTGAAGCTTGAAGGGCAATGCGGGGCAAACCGAGATGGCCGTCTTGTCCATGTATGCTATTACCAGTAGCCGTCCACGCCGTCGTGTGGCTTTGCTGCGCCCTGCGCATGATCAAACGCGAGACTGGACAAGAAGGAATACCATTGGTTGGAAGACGGGTCGCTGCAGAGACGGGTAGCTAGCAGAGGCTTCGAGAGGCAAACGATTGGTAGACGCTGAATGAAGCCGATGTGCACATGATACGGAAAAGGAAGCAGGCAACTGCCAAATTAAAGTGTTGATGGCTGCTCCACCAGCCTAACAGCGTGGGTTTGCAAACTTGGTGCTTGATCCATTCATCTCACCTGGCTGGGGGCTGACAGGACCGGCTCCATCAGCAGAGTGGTTCTTCATCCTGGACAAGCGCCAGTCATTTGATAGAGCGGCGATTTGTCGCAAAGTGTGTGAATTAAACCCGAGAGTTGTCGACTCGATCGTTGGTGGGTTGGTGGCAGGTTGTCGTTGCAGCGGCATTTGTAGATTCGAGCCAGTCTTGAAGGCATCCATTGAATGTGTTGGTTGAGTGCTTCAAACACGCAAGGACGGTCCGGCGCCCCCAGTTGCCGCCACCGGACCGATTCTATTTAGGTAGACAGGCAGCAGAGTACCGCCTGCGCTGTGCACTGTGTGCAGTCGGCGTTGCAGCATTACCATAATCCCGAGTCGTCTTGGCTGGTGGGCACAGACAAACCCGAGTGGAGGAGGGGCTGCGTTTGTCATGATGGAAATGGTCGTTGATATTGGATATACTGGATAACCAGAGCGGGCAGAGCCGCGCATTCATGAAAGTGAGATGAAGATTAATGAAAGGACTAACGACCAACTCGGAACTGCCAACAAGTCCTGGGCCATTTTTTATTATTACCCCGAGCCGCTAATATTCTCATCAAACAACTCAGGACTGACTACAAGTGACCATGCTCCGGCATCAGCTTGCAGCCTTCCTCTAACCAGGCTAGCAGGCCCTAATTCGAGCTAATCTGGAGCTCCCCAACTCCCATTGAGCTGGTCTGCTGCTGTTGGTGGCTTTCACAGGCCCTCGGCCCCCTGTCGCTCCCCCTCAAACCTTTTACACCCGCCTAACCCAGCCCAGACAAGCCCCCCTCTTTTGCCCTCAAAGTGCAGCGCCACGCATGCATGCCCGCCCACACGCCCGCACGCCAAAACGCCAAAACGCCTGCGCTTCCTGTCGCACCACGGGTTTGCCAGACTCGCAGCCCTGCCAGCCAGCTCCAAGCCTCGTACTTGCATTGTAATGCTCTTGATGAACAGGTTGGCCACCGGCTCGCTGCATTCATGCTTTGCTGACCAGTGACCAGTCATTCATTATCAATAGCGTAAGTTCTGCATAGACGCCCTCAAGTTTACCCCTTCATCATCCTCACTTTACCATAACTTGAATAGATTTTTTTTCTTCCCATCTCCGCCCATCATACGTGGCCCACTGCTGCTGATACCTCCAGACTTCTTGACTCTCACTGTTAGGGAAGAGAGAGGTAAT